>JAYRBW010113847.1:0-17801 GCA_036023295.1 Invenusta paracnida
ATCGTGGAGGAAGGTTACTTGTTCTAAAGTAAAATACACCCTAAAAAATACACTTCAAAGCTTACTTTAAAGTTAACCGCAAAGTTATCTCACACTAATAAAAATGAGCCCTGTTAACTTTAAAGTTTACTAAACCATTTTGGTAACTAAACTATTGACTAAACTTAAAAAATGAAACCACCTAATGAATCTTTACTCACAAGTCACAGTGAGATGATAACGTGTTTATCGCAAGCGCAAGAAATTATGAAAGATTATAAATTGAAGAATTCTTGGATAATAAAATGAAGAATTCAAAGATAGCATGCCATAACTGCAGATAGAAATGTCGGAATTTAAATTTTTCAAAATGATTTGTGCTCAAAATATTTTCAATGTTGACACCAAAACATTTCATTTAGTGATACTCAAGCATATATATTTTAATTTATAAGTCAAACTCGAAGTACGCCCTTATTAATGCATTTTACTAGTCAAATGCTCATAACGCTCACATTTTTAACGGATATTATTATTTACTGTTTTCAGATTATTTTTATGTATTACATCTAGGCAAAATAGTAGTGCCCGTACATTTAAATATATATGAACCACATATCAAACTATTTTATGTAGTTATCATTTATTTGTAATCAAGTATCATTACTTGATTGAGAAAATAAGAAGTATATAATGTTTTAAGCGATTTATAAAGTTTTCCCCATACGTAGTATTCTATAATTGTGTAATAGCATACAGTACAAATAAACATTAAGATAGCAAAATTTCGTAGATATGTATACATACGTGTCATAAAATAAATTTGTGATTATTGTTCAGAACTGCTTCTTTTTAAAACAATCTTAATTAAGATAATTTAGCAGTAAGCATATTCTTTTTAAAATTGATCAGAATACGTAATTATTAAACCTTCGTCAAATTTAAAAGAATAGCTTAATTAATAATAAATCTTTCAGATAATGCTGCCTATTTGTAATAATTTGCCGAAAATGTCATATTATGTATGTACATTTTGTATAACGTAATTCGTTATATGTGATTTTAGCAATAATAATGAAACTATAACCCGGAAATTTAGTATAATAAAAAATATAAAACGTATAATTGATAAGCGTACAGTTCCAAATGGTGTGTACCGCAATAATACTAAAAATAAGAACTGTAGGTATAAAATTATGTATATTTTGAAAAATAAACAAACAAAAAAACACAATGCTATAATTTTGACCAGATTGATTTGGAAATAAAATGTTGTCGACACAGGGGGGGGGGGAAGAAGATAAGGAAGAAGAACAGATGATCAAAAAGCCGGGTCAAAGTGTTATTTATTGTTGTTACTATGGCAATGTCGGGTAAATCATAAAAGGTGGCGACTAGAGAATATTATTAACTATAAATAGTATTTTGAATTATATGTATATATAGATATTGGTAGTACTAATGGATCATGCAAGTCTTCGAATAAGAAAGGGTTTAATATGCTAACTGCAATAATGCAAATGGAATTAATTGATATAGGTAGTATATTTGACTGTATGTGGTGTAGTACAATTTGTATGCTCGTTATTAAAGGTGTATTCTAGTATGTATATTGCAAATTAATAAAACCAAAAGTAGTAAAAACAATTTAGCATAGTAATAACTTAGAAACGCATAGAAAGTATGGTTTAATAATATGTGATTTTATGGTGTTATACGATAAAATATATTGCACTACCACATCTTTTCAGATAAATTATAATAAAAATGCACTTAGGTACGTAGAGATAAGACAAGAGTTGAGATTGTTGTTATAATATAACAGTTTTAAAATGTTTTCCCGGGAATTTACATAACAATTATAATATTATGATTGGAAGAAGGAAAACGTACAATAATTTTCTTAGAATTCAGTTTTATATTCTGTCGGTGTTCTTATAAATAAAAGTTACAAAGAACAATTACTATTACAATGAAACATTATTACTTTTTTAAATTATAACTGATTACCTACTATTGAAGTAGAGTGAAACAATTTCAACGCTACAATGCTTAAAGTATGTATTATAGCATCAGCAGTGCTAGTTGTAATATAATATGATAACAAAAATTAACTGCACTACAACATCAGTATGTGGCATGCTTTAATGTGCATGGTTGAATTCAAAAATCACTTTCCCGCTCTCTAAGAATGCTGTCAGCGCGTAGCGTGAATGTAAATTATAATACACAATGATCGCCGAATTTGGACGAGTCCAGCCGGGATATATGTAGATCGACCTGAATATATAGAGTAGGTAGTCTACTTCTTCTTCTTGATAGTGAAGTTGCCCTGTTTGGCCTGCTCAGCGAGCTGCTTGCGACGTTCGAATGCCATCATCTCCTCCTCCATCGCGCGTTTCTTCTCCTCGATTTTTTTCTTCTCTTCCGCGTGCTGCTTTTTGATTGTCTCAAACTTTGTTTGGAGCTGATTGAGGTGTGGAGCAAGAGGCGGATAGAAAGATAAAACAGTTAAATATACAGAGAACTCCAAAAAATCCACTTTTGTATAGAAGAAATCTATATGCCCTGCCAGATTTGTTGTTAAAAATGCTTTTTTGGAGTAACAGGCAGTATGATCGTCTATTAAGCATTGTCACTCACATAATATTACGTACGAGTATTACTCAAAGTTTTACTTATTTCTCTGTAAAAAAAAGTTAAAACTGGTTTATTTTTTAGTAAATAAGATCTGTAATCAAATACAAAAATTAAAATACACAAAAAAAGAACGAACGGGAATAAGTAGCGTCTCTTATTAGTTCTAGGTATAAACCAAGACCGCGACTGATTGTTGATGTTAACGCGACAATATCTGACCTCTTTCTCAGCCTCCTTAAGCTCCTGTTCCTTCTCCTTAACGCGCACAACGAACATCTGTCTCATTTCCTCCTCCTTCGATTGCAGTTCTTTCTTCTGAACTTCTCGACGCTTCTCATAGGTTTCCTAAACAAATGCAGAGAGTTCATTAATTTCCTTATCAATTAAAATGAAAGCCTATCTACAAACTAACAGTACAAAGAACTAAATAATTACAAAATTGTAAAATTAAAAACGTTTAATAGTTAGAATAAATTAGCCAGGCTACTCGTAGTTTAAAATAATACGTTATATTTCGGTGTAAGACACCTTCTTCAGAAGAAGTAATTGAAATCTGAAAAATGTCAATTAGCGTATTTAAAATTTAAATGTGGGTACTTCAAATTCGACATTGCCTCACTGTTTTGCATAACTAACGTATGGAATTTTGTCACTTTTCAAAAACACAGTTTAAAGTTTTTTAATGTCGTATTTGTAATACGTATCTGAGTAGCGTTAATAAGTATCATATAGTCCTGCCGTTTACACACATGTAAGAACCAATCCGCAAAGAAATATTTTGAAGAAAAAAACATACGTTAGTCTTGCTAAACGTCAGTTATGCAAAATAACGACGATTGGTAATAAATTTGAGTCTGCAAACATACCAATGGCAATGGTGTGCAGCAAATGTGAACTTATGGAATTCAAATTCATTGAATTTCATTCAAATTGGGCACATATATAATTCAATTTAGTAAAATATTGTGGTATAGCTATTACTGTTACGAATTCTACTCAACTGGTTGCTTTTTACCAGACTTATGAATTATGTATAAAAATAATATAAGTACTGTATGACTAAATTTATAGTTCATTAAAGTTTAATTGGAGCTGTAACAAGTATAACGTTTTATTTGAGCTGCATTAATTAAATTATATAGTATACTTAAAAATAATGTACATCAGATTTTATTAGCAAAAGAAATCGTAATATTTATAAAAATAAAATCAATAAGGCTAATCAATAAAATAAACTGTTAATTAATACGTATAAAACCATAACATACACGAAATAAAATTGATAAATAGTTACTTTTTTTAATATGAAGGATGATAAACATTATGTCATTGAAATTTGTTAAGAGATTTCTTTAAAATAAATGAAAATGTGCAGTTATTGCAAATTAAAAGACTTCTAATTTTTATCCCCAAAGTTTGTTGTATTGAAATTTTTTTTTAAATGGACCCACTTGCAACGACATCTTCTCATCATCCCGAAATCCCATCTCCGAGAGGCGGTGCTTCCGATACGTTTCATAGTGGACACCATGAGTTCTCTCTCGCATATCCTCCATATTCACGCGCACAACCATCTCACGCAGCTTTACAAAGTCGCAGTGAGCCTCATTGTCAACTTGGACCGTTCCCCAGGGATACTGGCGAACACGGGCTGTCTTCCCTCCAACTTTCACTTCGTCGTTGCTACCCACAATCGCGAAGGGGATGTGTTGCTAAGGAGAGAGTAAGTAATATGTAAGTCAGCATCAGAAATGAAAATTTTCGAAAAAGATTAATTTACATTCATCATCGTGTTGCTGTCGCTAATAGTTTCATCATCAGTGGGAAATTGATAAATCTTGATATCATTGTTTTGGATCTCAGAAATGATCTGAAGAAGAAAATTTATTAATTATAATACACGCATCAATCGATTTTTCTACCTACTTTAACACTTACTCTACTTTTAAATTTTTGCAACTCAGCCTTAGTAATGGTATCTGATTTGGCAATAACCGGGATGACGTTTACTTTACTATCAAGTTTTTTCATCGCAACAAGGTCCACCGATTTTAACCTGAAATTTAAATGAAATTTAAAATGCTCAAGACGAGAATGAAATCAAATGTATTATTAACAAAAACATCATTTTACACTTTATACTACTTTCGAAATTAAAAGTAGTATTATCAGTACATTCTAAATATTAAGTAAGATATGTATAATAATGGATTAAAGAAATAAATAAACTTAGAAATAGAAAAAAGAAGACACAGGAGCAAAGTAACAATTAAAAATGAAATATATATTCATTGGTTAAAATAAAAACAATTATATTTACTCAAAAATGTAACAAAAAAACAATAAAAAATTCTCCGACAAACCGGATTTGAACCAGTGACCTAAGGATTGCTGAAACCACTACAGTCCTCCGCTCTACCAACTGAGCTATTGTCGGCTTGGCTTACAGCAGTGATTTTATTCAAATGATTATCATCAATCATTTCATCTCAATAATTTGTATTATACATATTATGAAAAACGCATTAAAATATATAGGTAGTTCAATTATCCGAAATAGTCAACAATCGATATTCATAGTTAGTACTACGCAACATACCAACTGTAAACAATGTTTTTTATTATATACTTAATTCATTCATTATTTTATAAACTCAATGCAAAATAATAATAATAAAATAAGTCAATAATAAAAGTATTTATTAATTAGATTGCGAAAGTTCATGCTGACAATTAATTAAATTCGCCCAGTAGTTTAACAATCTATCATGTGCATACGTATTAAATATGGATATGCACATAAAGCATCCCTGATTGAATGTAAATGAAAATCGATACATGAATGTAGGTGGTTGCATGATCCGCAATAACATTAGTCATAATCTACCCCACTAATTGATTCATCTTCATATTAAGAGGAAAAGGATTATCTATACTAAGAATAACGAGTCATGAATTAGAATAAAATGAATACGTTGAAACAGACGTCAGACTCAGCAATGACATCTTAAAATATGGTAAATGTAATATAAAAAAGTCATAATCTAAATTAAGAAAGAAAAGTTTGAAAATATGTGTATATACCTATAATCCGAACCTTTTCTGATAGGCACTAAATCTTAAAGCAGCATCTAAATGAATTATAACACCCAATAGAGAATGTTTTAGAATACATCATCAATTGGTAAGAATAGCAATAAGAAAATGCAGCGCAGAATTTCAATTAAACATAGTAGTTGATTAATCAGATACAGGAACACATAGACCGGATAACTACCAAATCTATATGACTGTGAGTTACACATTTAACATTTTGTTACATGCATCAACAATTAAAATACATAAAAATTTAAAAAGAACATGGCTAGTTTCGATGCATTTTCGTCAATTATAAATTACCTAAATTATTACAAAGTATCTCGATAATTCTGAAAAAACACGATTAAAATATGCGAAGCGTTTAATTCACTTTGAGAAAATTTAACAATGTTAATAGACATTTCAATGAAGAATATTTTGCTTAAAACATAAATCTACAAACTCAAATGACTTAATTAAAAAGTGAGTTTTATACACCCCACAAAAATATTTAGGGAGCTTAATTTAATGGGTTGTCGTTGTATTCTTATATAATTAGTTCCAAAATCGAATTAGATATCAACGTTTCTATTAGATTTTAGATAGAGGGAAAGAATAATACACACATAATATATGGCCTCGATTTAAAAGGTATGTATATTTACATGCAGCCAAATTAAACAAGTTGAATTAATTTTATCAATAATTTAAGTTAATATATTAGAGTTGACCATAGATTACTAAGAATAAAAAGTTTCGGCGCATTGACTATTCTATACAGTTAAATACTATAATTTTCTTACCGAAAACAATTTTTAAATAAGTAGCAATAAGTAAGTTAAAAATAGTTTAGATATAAATGAATGTCGATTATACTAAAAATTAAAAATACGTAATACTATTTAATTTTTATTGATACCCAGTTAAGCAAAATGTATTATAATTTAACAATTTTCTATTATCGATAATTATAATGACGTGATGAATATAAAATCAATAAGAGATGAATCTCTGTGAATTGTTACCCTATGTAATTGACAATATTAATTAACACAATTGATGCGATATTTCTTAGAATCTTATATATGAAGATATACGTATTAAAACAAAATCTTTAAATAAATTTGGACAAAAATATAAATGAATATCAGAAATTCAAGGATTTCATTCGTGATACGCAATACTGAAACTGTAAACAAATACTATAAATCTTAATTTTTAGCAAAAAAATTGTCTATTAAAAAAACAATTTTCCCACGAAAACATCAACTTCATTATGTATAAAAATAAACATATCTTTCTTTACTTGCACTTAATTCTGGATAATCAAATGATTATCAAATATCCACACTTTAAATCACGTAAATAATGTATGCAAAAGAGTATATTATTATAATTAGAACCTATGCTTTATCGGGTAAAGCCGTACATAATTAGCCATTCCGCTGGTAAAAAATATGATTTAATTGATAATTATTAATTGAACTCACGGAATTGCGTCCCATCTGCTGGAAAATGTATTTAAAATTTGAATGGGTAAAATATACGGCGATAAACAGTGAATACGAGTACTCTTTTCATAAGCCTTCAAAGCAAAGTATCCCCAATGTATCAACCATCAAGGGCCATGCCCACGACGTGCTTGGTAGGCATGGCCCTTATAGTTATTATGGTGGCATTGTTAACAATGCTCAAGACAGCTTTAAATAACTCAGCTATATACAAAAACTATAACCTATATGACCTAAGCTATACATACCTTAGTGCAGTCTTTCCAGAAATAACCTTTCTAGCGAATAAAACATAACATTTCAAAAAGTAAAGCTTGATTTGTTAAAAATAAAAACAAGCAATACATTTTAACAATAACTAAACAATATTTGCCAATTTAAAATGTCCCAATAAGTTATATAATTCATTTTGAAGTATATCGAAAGAATTAAATTAAACGAGTATATACTTTTCGTACATCCAAATACTCGTAATCAAGTCCAATTGAACTAATGGACCACCCAATCTACTTACAGTCACAAAAACAAAGTTGGATCAATCTGAGATAAAAATAACCAAAATCTATAAAGTCATGGAACTTTCACATTACTATCGACTTTTTACATCTACTAATGCGTATATTACTAACTCTAAAATACAAATAATAATTATCAAAAATGTAAAATCAATTTACGAATGGTATGAGAAATTCAACAATGCTTATGTTTTACTAACAAGGTAGTAAAAAGTCACACCCTTACTACATTAGTTCACATAGCTTTATAACCAGCCTACAAATGGATTATATAATTCTAATTAGTTATAGTTGACAACAGTCAAATAGAGAGATAACTTACGAATGCCCAGTTGGTGAGATAAAGTAGAGACAGACGTGAATTCGAGTATCATGGTAGGTGTGTAGTGATCGCTTTATTTTCAATTCCTCCTGAAGGAAGGCTTCAAACTGGCTGTCAATGTAATCGAGGATGGCGTTTGTGCTGAAAGTTGTAACACATGTAGAAACAAATACTGACTATACGCAGGTAGGCAACGAGAATAGATAGATACCTACACCTAACTATTAGTTGTACGTTCAACTTATTTACGTATTGTATAATGTATATACACATACCGTTAAGTAACCTGAATTTTATTTAATAGTGCAACATGGATAAAAATACTGTACGTAGAATAAAATGTATGAGTCAATAAACATAATCCATTAATAATATCTATAATTTACTTTCCCTAGAAATCATAAATTATGGAATCATGTGTAAAATAGGTTTTCAGTTAAAAAGAATAAAATTAATAATAATATTATAATGGAAAATGTATAAGATATAATACATACTCTGCAGTCGTAATTAACCTGTAAATAATGAACTATTTTATGAACGATGTTTCTACTTTATTATATTTATGTTTACGTATTTTTATTTTCTTTGTTAACAAAAAGAACAAAGCGTAGATATTGCTTAACCACTCAAGTATTCAGTAGAGCAATAACAAACAACTAAATTATGTAAATGAATGTAATATATGTAGCTAATAACACAAGTAGCATATCCTTAATTTCGAATATTTTAAGTCAACAAAATTACATTCATTTATCCAATCGATAACGACATTTTAAATGCTAATAGATGGAAGGAATATAACAAAAAATCACAAGACAAATCATAACCGATCATATTCGAGATTATAATAAAATTTCTGGGAATTTTGACCTTGAAAGACGATTGTGACAACTACTTGGATAGTCTAGCTTTTAGGAGAGTACAACGAGCAGTAGTGATTTTTTATATCTAATTATTGAAAATAGTGACATGTTACCAAGATAGACACCAGGTAGATCTTACTTTACAGTAATTCAGAATGTAAATGTAAAAATATTTACATGATGCTAGTAATAGTGGATATACTTTCAATTAAAATATTGCAACATTGTACAATGAAACTCGATTATTAATTAATTGAAAAAAGTTAATTATTAAGCGACATAATAAGTAATATAATTAAGTCTCAAAAATGCAAAAGACTCACCTGTCATCCTTGTTGACTTGATCGCCATAACCACATGTTTCCACGATTGTCAACTTTAGTTTTACGTTGTTTTCCTTTAAGTCTAGAAGAAAACAAAGCTATTTGTTTTATAAACTAAATAAAAGAAATAGTATAGTTACTAAATAACATCAAAATATAAGGGATATTATACAACAGAAACCAATACTACTGAAAACAATAATATATATATATATATGTATCTATAGTAAATAAAACGAATATTCGCAAAAAAACATATTTTTGATATAACTCTAAAAAAAACAAAAATATTAACATAACATATATCTAAATAAAACAATCCTAATTTAAAATAACAAATTTGACTTGTAATTTTATTTTCTATTTTAAGGAAAATTGTCATATTTCAATGTTAAGTTCAATAAGCTACCCTATTCTCATGCATAATTATTTAATAAATACTGGTGCCTACCCCAATTATAAATGATACAAAATTATAATATAAGGATAAAGCATGACAAAAGTATGACAAAAGTATGCCAGTGTATATATATATTATAAATATTATTAAGTAGTTGCTATCAATTGATAATTATCTCAATGCAGCAGAAGATGTCAGTTTAACAAAATAACAAGTAACTTTTCCTACTGGAGATGTTATGTTATTTTCCCATAATACTTTTATAGTGAAATGTATATCAATAAAAATAAAATTCCTGGCATAATAAAAATTTGTTACCAGCGAGATTAATAGTATTATAACATATATAAACTTCCAAACTTACCATGTGTCATTGCCTTAAGCTTAACATTGGCAAGGTCATGGGTGGATGGAGTAAAGTCAAATCGTTGATTGAAAAGGGTCTCCATAAATGTCGATTTACCAAGACCAGTTTCTCCTGAAACATTCAAAGAAATATTAGTTCAGATATAAGAATGTAAGAAAATGTATCAGAGAATAGAATTAAACATAGTATTTATATAATAAGATACACAGACACAACAACGTGGAAATGTAATGTAAAAGTGATACATCACATTTGGATTAAATAAATCAATAATTGAAGTGTTATATTTAAAAATTAATATTTCAGTAATATAAATGCTAAATTGAAATCAGTAAAAAAATAAATAGAATATATTATAGAAATACAGTATGCTAAGAACACACCATCTGATTAATTTAATTAAAACCATTAAGCATAGATAACATGAACTCACCAACACAAAGAATATTGAAAGAGAAACCCTGGTTAACAGTTTTATTAACAAGTTGATCAGGAAGACTGTCAAAGCCAACATAGCCATTCAACTTGAGCGTTCTCACATCTGGTCCCTGCAAATTTATAATTAAATTCAATGAGTTCAAATGTAAAATATTTTTTAATATAATATAAATAATCTTCTAAAGTTAAATAACCAAGAAAAGTAAAGTATTTACTTAAGAAAATGAAAACTAATTTATCTAAAAAAATTTCTTATAATAATTTGATAATTTAGAACTCAAATATATAAATAAAATGTATTCTCAATTATTTTAAATTAATTTAACATATATTGATCAACTATTACATTTCTTTCAAGGAAATGCACCATTCAATACAGAGTAAGGAATAAACAGAGGGTTGACTCCAAAATATCTTGTGTCCATATCTGTGTACCTAATTTTATAAAATTTTACTGGTTGGGTTAATATAATATGCAGAATTCATTTTTATTATTTTGAAAGAGATATGAAAAATTAAAATAAACACATGTTATGTACTACTTTTTATTTTCTAACTTTAAAAGTAGTACAATAAAATGAAATATTGAATACATATTAAAATCAAAATTTAATTATACAGAAATATTTTTATTTATTATTAGCTTTTTATGACCATAATCTCTTTGATAAGATATATATATGTATATATATATAATTATTTTAATATACATTTAACACAATGATACATGTTTGTCAATATTATATTGTTTTATTAAAGAAATTATGGTAATAAAAAGCTATTATTTTTATTATTAATTATATACATCTATTCAAAAGCTTTGTTAGTTATGATAAAGCTGTTATATCAGTTATGTTTGAGAGTGGTAATATGTAGAAAATTTGATTTATTCAGATTTATATTCTATGCATTCTTTGATTGTATTATTGTATCAGTTTTGAATGTTTCTATAAATCAATTAAAGTCTAATATTAAATCAAGCAGTATATACTTGATTTTCAAAAAGGTACATATCAGTAAGTCCATGTTGAAATATTATAATATTAAAGTTGATAATGCATTCAATAATTTCCAGATATTATAATGCCAATGGAGTAATAGTGATCTATATACATGAACATCCAAGAATAAAACAGGATTAAATCACTAACAGGAATTTGTCAAAAGCAGTCTATTAATATATAAGAATTTAGCAATAATAGTTATATATTATTTAAATGTCAATGTAATATAAATATAATTATATTTAGTTTTAATAAAATAATGTTTGAAGGAATGCAAGATGATGTATATAAAATGCAAGATTTAACAGCTGCAAGAATGGTCCAGCACTTGTCATAAATTGATATATTAAATTTTTCTTCTTATTTATTTATTCCTATTATATCTCTACTATTTCTTTTTATTAACACTATGAATATGCTTTCCAGTATCAACTTTTCTTCTTAAATTTCTGACTTCTGTATGTCAATTGCAATTTTTTAATCTGTTCATTTCTTTCAAGAATTGAATAAGCTGCATTTATGTGGTTCAAATCTATTTTGTTATATTGCCTTTAGTAGAAGGCTATTTCTTTGATTCTGAGTATATCTGCTTTGGTTTTAAATAACTTAAAACCTTATTTTATGGATATTATCATGTCTAAATGTATATAAATATAGATTAAAATTGAATGCTTGCAATTGGATGTATATTGCTGTATAATAGTATTTTATAATTATTGTAGTATACAGTAATACTAATACAATGGTATTTAAAAAATAGGTATGTACAATGAATTTTGTTTAGATTTTTACAGAAAATAATTAATGTAATAAACTATATATGAGAGGCAATAAACATTTAGATGTCAATGTTAATAAAAAAGACACACTAGTGAATGGGCATGAGTCCTATACTGATTGTTGATATCTTTTGAAAAAGGGCATTTAGGTTCCTAAGGGGGTACAACCCCCCTTGCATCTACTCATGTAATAGAGCAATATGCTTATGACTATAGTATACTATAGTATGACATGAGTCAATATATGACATATATATATTTAAATTAATGTTTTAATTAATATTATGTATTAAATTTAATTATATTAAATTATGGTCAGCACTATGGATAATTAGTACTATAATAGTATGACTATTACTTAGTATTAGTAGTGAAACTGTACAATTAAAATCCCTGGAAATTATCTTATTTATAGTAAGATTGCTGCACAGTGTCAATAATTGAGAGTAACTGTTAGTGTGATGTTGTAGAATGTAGGTGACAAAGTTCCTTTGTAATATGCAAGTAACTGGACTTGACAACCACATACTGGTAGTGGTCTCACTCTATACTTTTATAATATGAAATATAGCCAAAGGGTTACTGTTTTTTTCTTCTTCTTGTAAATAAACATCACACTAGACATTTAAAAAATTCACCTAAAATTAGTAGTGCATTCACACTTACATTACAAATATATTTTACACAAAATTAAAACATACAAAAGAAGTTGCCCAAGATCATATTAAATTTAAATAGATATTGTTGTAGATGTTACCACGTCACTGTATGTCACCTACCTTTACAAAGTTTGACACAACCTCAAGTATACTTGTTGTTTACAAATTATTTTGATGGTGCTGACACTGACACTGACACTGACAGTGACTGACATAAGAAATTATTATTATATTAGACATACATATATAAACACCATTTTCCCTCACTTTTTTACATTTCTCAGAAACAATAAATAGACAAATTTTAAGTGTATTATTACCAGCGTTTTCATAACTTCGGCCGTCATATTATAGAACAAAAAATTGTTAAATCTTTAAATTTCCCGAAATGAGTCAGAAATTTTTTAAAACTAGCACGCGTTGTACAAAGAATAATTTAAGCAATTTAATGCAGTTTAATACTAGATCATGACGCAGTTTCAAAGAAGACAGTAAAAAAACATTAATAATTTATTACTGAGTCTGAACTTGAAAGTACTCACAGGTACAAGATATGGAAGTTAATCATGAAAAGATAGCATCGCAGTCAAATTTTTGAAGAAAGGTGCTTCAGCTCTAGTAAACGATCATAGTTGCTTTAAAAGGTGTTGTTGTATGTTACCTTGCCAGCTGGATAACATTTCAAATTAAATTTTCTCCCAATCCACTCATACTTTTAAACTTTTAGAGTGAGGTGGCCGATTTTGTAAATTTACATTAAAATCTTCGGTAGAACTTCTTTCGCATTCGAAACTGGTCTCAACAGCTTTACCTATTCGCTCAGAACTGTTTGCACTTTCCTGTGGTACAACCAAAGAATACCTATATAGGATATATATATTTTTGGGTACAACATGTTCAAGAAGCGGCCAGAATTTGTCCGATACTTGATCGGAGGAGTCGCTTCATAACTTTCACAGTGGTAAATTAAGCTCTGCCTTTAATCTGCTTATGAAAAGCGGAATATATCCGATATGATTGTTGCCTCGACCGCGTTAGGAAGTGGCCGACAGGCTCGCGATCGTAAGCCAAATTGAAGACGAATTCTCATAGACCTGGACCGTCTCTTAAAAAATAATTCAAAGGTCCTACGAAGATGGCTAACAGCGATTGGAGATATTCCATGAGGCTAGCCGCGGGTATACGGACGCGGAGCTCCATTGAGAAAGTATTTTGTTTGACTGCATGCTCGAAGATAAAGAACAATAAAAAACAATTCTCGTCTTAAACGACCAATTGATGAGCCATATATGACGATCAGGGAACATAACGGCACCATCAAAGACAAAAAGTGCTTCCCTGAACTGACAGAAGGGTGCAGAATGTAGTTTATTCTTGTCTATTTCAAGAAAGTCCTTTTTTACAGTTGAAACAATTGCCTTGCGTTTGATAGTGTTCTTCTCAGAGTGCGATGGGATCTAGGAAGTAAACAATATTATGTTGATTTATTTTATGCCATTATTATGTTAATCCATACATATACATTTTCTATAACCTCTTTTCTCTCTTTTGACTATTGCAGTTGTTCGTTCATCGTTGTTGAATATACTCCCTTATTAACAATCGATACAGTCTTGTTTATGAATGAACACAACTGATCAATTACTCTATTCAAGGATGCCTGCAGCTACATTCCCATTCCCAAACTGTGTCTACATAACAGAAAGCCAAGACAATGCTGTTGCTGCCATCCAACTTTCTGTCCACGCAATGACTCACTCCACAGTTGCGCCTATACAAGGTAGACAAGGTCATCCGACCCATATGGTCCGGACTGGCGGGACAAGCGAGGATTTGCAATACTTCACTAGGCGATGGACTGGCTACAAGTCAGCGACTCAGATCGTTGGCACCGATGTCTGTACGCAGCTCCTTGAATGCTGTGACGAGAATCTACGACGTGACCTTCACCGCAGTAATATCCACCTCTACGATCTCGATGAGGCGGCTTTCCTCCAAGCTAATCGCTCTCTTGCCGTTCACAAAGAGAACACAATGGTGAGTCATGTCAACTTACACAAGATGAGTATGTATGAGTCGGCCCGTCTCGCTGGCCAGGCCGAAATCTGCAAATTCATTGTAACCCTCCTCACACGCTCCTGCAACCCTCCGACAGATGTCAATTTCACCACAGACATGCTCCGGGATGTCCTCTGTCAGGGCCTGGTTGATTCTGATATTCAACAGGACATCCTGGGCCACGAAAACCAAAACATTTCCTTGGGAGCAAGTTCTCACCTTCTTCGGTGCCAAGGAAGCTGGCAAACGCTCTCAGGATGCCCTCATTGATAACGTGGGTGCTCATGGCACCAGTCAATATCAGAAAGGTAAGAAGGCTCCACCTGTAGCTTCTGTGGCCTGACTGACCATGGCAAGAGCCCAACGATGGATCAGAGATGGCAGCACTGTGATGCGTTTGGCAAACACTGCTGTAAATATTCGATCCGTAGACACTTTGCCGCAGTCTGCCGAGGTGGCAAAAAGCGACCAAGCAACCGCCAAGCCGAGGACATGATGGGCGCACAGGACATCCATGATCTCATCTGCTCTGCCACTTCTTACAAGCTCATAGGAGCTTTCCATGTCTTTCACCTTGATCACCACACCTTCGATCGTCTCTCTGGATGAACCAAGCGAAGGTCTCAACCACAATCGCTTATATCACTCATCGGCAGGATCCACAAGGATGATTACGATCAGCTTAACTTGCCTTTATCTTCTCGGCCTAAATCATCCACAATCCAAGCCATAGCCGACACCGGGTTCCAGAGTTGCCTTATAGGCCTCAACATCATCCACGAGCTTGAAATGAATGACAATGACCTCATTCCTGTCAATCTTAACATGAGAGCCAATAGTGAGAAAATTCAGATCGTCGGCGCTATGCTTCTACACCTATCTGACCGCAATGCTAATGGCGACCTCATGGAAACAAGGCAGATCTGCTATATTTCACCTGATACACGAAACGGGTTCCTCAGCAAAGAGGCCTGCGCTGCCCGGAACCATCACTACCACCGCCATTGCCCACTTCTCTTCCATTCCCAGCTACTGATGATAATCGTGACAATCTGGAGCAATGGCTTCATGATTCTTACAAGAGCAGTACCTTCAACGTCTTTGAGCATCAGCCCTTGTCACATATGGAAGGCCTACCTCTCACCTTGCTGGTCGACCCCAGTGCCAAGCCAAAAGCTGTTCACACACCCGTGCTCGTGCCCCTACACTGGCAGACCCAAGTCAAAGCAGACATTGATCGTGACATCTGATTTGGCGTTCTGAAACCTGTGCCAATTGGAAAACCCGTGACATGGTGCAGCCGGATGGTTGTTTGCGCTAAGGATGGGACACCACGGCGGACTATCGACTTCCAACCACTGAATGCCCACTGCTCACGTGAAACACATCACACCCAGTAACCTTTTCATCAAGCTATCGCTGTGTCGCATAACACTAAAAAGACAGTAACTGATGCATAGATCTGTTACCATAGCGTCCCTATCAGAAAAAGTGACCACCACCTGACAACGTATATCACTCCATGGGGCCGCTATCTCTATTGCACCACTCCTCAGGGATATATTGCCTCAGGCGATAGGTACTCCCGACGATTTGATGAGATCGCGTCTGACTTTGCAAACAAATCTCAGTGCATCGATGACGCCATCCTGTGGAGTGACACAATTGAGGAAAGCTTTTTTCAAGCATTCCGATGGCTTGACCTTTGTGGACGCAATGGTATTACATAGAATCCAAAAAATTTCACTCCGCTAAAGACACAACCGAATTTGCCGGTTTCATGATAACTCCCGATAGCGTGAAGCCATGTCCAAAGTACCTTCAAGCAATACAAAACTTTCACACTCCTCGCCCCATCACTGATATTCGTTCATGGTTTGGCTTGGTCAACCAGGTTGCTTATTGCTTCACGTGACTGCACGCATGCAGCCGTTTCATGACCTGCTAAAGCCATTACAGCCATTCTACTGGGATGACACACTTCAGTCCCTATTCGAATAGACCACTAAAGTGGACGGTTTGCAGGGTCACCCTACGCAACCGGAAGTTTCTGCAACGTTTTGAACCATACAATACCTTAAAGAACTGACCCAATATTTACACCCCCAAGTCCCAGGCAATGGTACACTCCCAACACCTCCGGCGATAGTTTACCCTTTGCCACATCACGCCACCACCACTGTTCCAGACAAAGACGAACACATTGTCACTGCCACGTCTCTATCGCCAACGCCTGCTGTAACACCTTCTGTGGACGTCCCACAAAGACCTGGCAGCCCACCAGAGGTAAAGCTCTTGCCTGTCATCCTGCTGGACCTGCCTTCGGCACCCGTCAAAAATCGCCCATCTCTGCTCAATAACCGGAATCAATCGGTGCCACCCATGACTATGTACCGACAAAGGAGGATCACTAAATTACCGGCTCGATACGACCCTGATGTATTCCGGCTCTAACATATAAACTTACGTTATCACTTGTGGGGGAAGAGATAAACAATATTATTATGTTGGTTCATTATTTTATTTTATTATTATGTTAATGAGTACATGCACCAATAAGTTACGTTATCTTTTGTGGGGGAAGGGAGATAAACAATATAATGTCGATTTATTATATGCCATTATTATGTTAACCCTCATTAAAAAGAAAATAACAAACATTACCATCTACAGTTCCTTTCACACAATACGGCGATAAATCACAGACTACGGAGTTGATATCACAAATTCGTTCACTAATATCCATATGCTGTATGACCTCATCCTCCACAGAAGGGATCACACCGCGGCGTTCTTCGGCAGTTGCCTTAGTAGATCTCTGGACAGGAGCTGACGATGAAAGATACTGAGGACAATTTGGGA
>JAYRBW010113858.1:0-17801 GCA_036023295.1 Invenusta paracnida
TCTCTACGTGGTCATAGGGATGACGATTCATCTAGTAGCTTTATTAAAGTCAACTTTAAAGAGTTACTTACATTTCGTATGGATGCTGACGATGAATGTTTGAAAAATCACATAATCAACAGCTGTATAAAAGAGTTCGTATACAATAAGAAATCGTCAAAGAAGTAAATAACCAATCAAGCAATAATCAAGTAACCTTGTGTGTAATTAATGAATTTTAGTGCCGAAAACGTAACCTTACAGGATTTAAATAGCCAACCATATTACCTAAATTCTTTGAAAAGTTCAAGACAATAGGCCACGTAGTTTGATCTCTATGACGTCAGCAAAATAGGGTCATTTAATTACATTATAATTAAAATTATTGTTAAAAAGTCGTTGTAACTTATGGTACATACTGTATACTATAGACGCAATAGGCACTAAACTTGATGAGTAATTTTTCATTTAATTTGAAGGTAGGTTCATACATATTCCCAGTCATGTAAGTCTTACAGTAGGGCCATAGTTCATTCGATGATTTGCGCATGACAATTTCTGCTAAAATTAACGTCATCTCAAAGCATTTTAGTTATTTCTAAATATTATTGATAATTAATATCACTAAACTTACAACATATACGAGGAACAGGGGCACGTAAAAATAATTATTATATTTCTACTAATCATAAGTTTAATAGGCGCGGAAGACAAATATATTTACGGTACTAATCATATGATACTAATTATGGTTATACATACATGATATTAAATTTCATAGATCTGTCTCGTGTATAATAGTTGTTGTAATAATACAGCTTTTCATTTTCAACATATCATATTATTTCAATTTAACAATATTTTGAATAAATATTTCGTAAGTTAGATCTACATTGTTTGAGTTTTGTATTTACTACCTGCTAATCGTTACTACAGTATAACTTTAGGGTCATTTTCAGTTATTTGATGACTTCGTGATTTTGTCGGACCGAAGCTACCACGAAAACGAAATGTACCCAAACGATTCGAAATCAGTACCAGTGATGGCGAACATCACGGAAATGCAAAAGCGTCTCCTGCACCTAGAGGGGTACAAAGTCCGGAAATACTCGGATAAATGTCCTTCTATATGTGCTATAGTAACAACGAAATATACCAAGAAAACCTGCAATTAATTACAGCCTTTAATAAAGAAGACTTGGATAAAGATACTTTGTCCCCCAGCTCCAAATTGTGTCTACTCTGTTCGAGGATGAAAAGCGAGTTGATATTTAATGTCTCAAAAAGATCTTATTATTGTTTATTATATTTCGGTTATGTAAGCAATTTAATTGTATTTTTGTATAAATGTTTAGGTAAGTCAATAATATCGATGATTACATTTTTAAGCTTAAGCTCGTTTTTATTAGTATAGGAACATAAGTTCAAGGTTATATAGGTTCAAGTTCAAGGTAATAAAATACTAGTTAAGTTTAAAGTTCATACAAATTGTTTATTAGTATCAAATGAAGCAAGTGCTTAACATTTTCATTTTGCCTTAAGCTTAGTATTTATTAGTAAAGTCTATAATTTGTACATAACTTATAATTCAGTTTCTTTTCATTACACTGTTTATTTTACAAAAATGTAATGTTTTTGTATAATTATAGCAGATAGGTCTATAGTACTATTGATATACTGTATTCAAATATTTCAATATGGTCTTTAATCAAAGACGTTTAAATATACTACTAAAAGTAGTATATTTAAATGACTTGTCTTTTATTTCACTTCCTATAATGACGCTGGGCCACTTAAAATCTGTGACCCCCCTCCCAACTGTGAATATATGGCTCCGGGTCTGTAATGTGTATATTATATAGTATGTCTGTATATGGTTATGTGGTTTCATTCATCATTTCAGGTTTCATTGTACCTTTCAACTATAACAAAAGTATTAATAATTTGTATTTATTGTAAATGTTAAAAAATTATATATATCGAATTGTTCATTATAACAACATCGTTTCTTCAGGTTTGATCATATTATCAAAACGTTAATATCATATTTTTAAAAGCAATATTTACTTTATTTGGTTATATTAATATATTGAATATTGCATATTACACATAACAAATATATAAATTAAACAATTCTAATGCACTTAAAATATATATGTTTTTAATTCGGCTCATGGCATTGAGTTTAATATTATAGATAATAACTTTGTATATCATTAAACATATACATATTTCAAAATAATATAAACATAAAGGACTCAGAGTTTGGTATATAATACTATTTAATATGTAGGTAGTGTATATACATTACAATCCAGAAACTTCAGAATGTATAATATTCATATACGTACATATTCAAAGGATTGAAATTATTGCATACAGAAAATAATATGAATAATTTTGAAATTGAAATGTTTAAAAATGTTCAATTTTTAATTATAGTTGACATTTATTTTGAAAAAATTGAGTAAGTTTAGCGCATGTGTAGCGAGGATGTAATTTACGTAATCTATTCTTTGATTTGTCTTTTTTAGCTTCAGTGCGGTTTCTTTGATTATCAATCAAGCGATGATCAAACGCTATGGAACATGCTTTGGAACAACACTCTGCGACCAGCCGAAGAAAGAGGTGACCTTTCCATTCGGGGATGCTGACTAGTTTATGAATGTTTTTCCTGTTTGCTCTCTTATAAAAGGAACCACAACCGGAGCAAACTGCAAGACTTTCTGTGATTTGATAGAAGTACGACTGGAACATTGAGTCCGAGTTTAGGTAGAACTGGGATCCTGCATGATTTCCCAAAACACAAGATGCGAGTAGTTGCAGACTCGACGGTTCCTTTAATTTCCTTGATGGATGTAGGGCGCCGTAATCAGCTGAATTTATGTGCAATGATCTGTTCCGCGTGTCGAATGACATTATTTCAAAACACAAATGTTCGAGTTTAGGAAAATGTGTGATTACAAAATAAGGTATATTGTGAACTAAGGCGGGGTTGTCATTAACACGCAGTTCCTCAAGCTTGTCACAGTGTCTCATGGACCAGGGAATTTCCTCGATGCTGTTGTAGCTGAGATTAAGTGTAACCAGCTGTCGGAGTCGTCCAATCGTTGGAGGAATTTCTGTGAGTTGGTCGCCATAGCATCTTATACTCAAATGCTTGAGGTTTGTCAGTTTGTCGCAGATAATAAAAAAATACAGTGGATTATAGAGGTCAGCTCCATTTGAATCGGGAGAAAGTTCCACTGTTGAAATGCACTCGTTATGCCAGCGTAGTTGAGAGAATACGGAACACATCTGAGAAAATTGGGAAAAGTAGCGTTCATGGTTTCCCTGGTATAGGTCTTCGAGAATAGATATAATTCTATTAAGAGATTCTAGAAATACATCTGTATCCCTGACATTAACTGCTGTATCACAGGTTGACACAGGTAATCCTAGAGAAGGAGTGGTGCTTGATTGAGTTTCTTCGAGTCTAATTTCCATGATAGAAGAATAAAATAAACTACAACAGAATAATCGCCAGTATACATAGGTTTTGTACCCAGTTAAGTTAAAAAGAGTATCATACATCCAATATATAGCGTTACCGAGACATTGCACATAATATGGAATAAAGCCAAAAATAGTAACTCACTTTATTGATCTATATCCAATGCATCATTCTTGTTGCTACATAGAGACGCTTATCTTGAAAAGAATACGTCAGCAATTTATAAGATTGAATAACATATGTCTAGAATACTATATAGGGTATTAGGTAAACGCATCACTGCTTTATCAGTTACCCTATAACAATACAAACAATCGTTCAACAAGGCTACATATATTATGGAATCAAATTTACAATGTATATAATTAACAATGCTTACAAAATAAACTATTAAAATCAGTATACTGTTGGTTTATTGAGTATTAGGTAAATAGCAGCTTTTAATTTAATACAACAGTTATACCTACATAATATATCTAATGGAATCGATGAATTCTAAAATTTTAGTTTTAAGCAGTGAATGCAGATAGTATAAAATATTGAATGCTGCTTCATAACATTCAAATAATAAATATAAAAATATAAAAATTGACACATGTTTGGTTAATACTTCAAGTACCTACACTTGCCAGAAATAATCGTAATTTATCTTAATAATTATCTTATGATCATGACTATAGTAAATATCGAGTCATCTGGAAGGATTTAACAAACAACTTTATATATATTTAACAAAATTAGAGACAACATTTCCAGGGAAATACACAGCAGCTAACAATTATTCTTCAGTTGAATACCTAATTTATGGGATTTGAACAAATCATTTTATTTGAATATGTATATATAGAATATATAGAGAATATATAAGAATATAATCTTGATTCATTTCTATAAATATCTAATTTAGAATTAAGAAGTATTCTCATATAAATTTTGTCTAATTAAATTACATTCATAGTTCAACTAGAAATACATCGATATTTTTCGGGCAATCATCATTAAGTAAACCTGATAATAATCCCAAAAAACAGCTCTCTCAAAGGATTGACTAACGAACTCAACTTGAGAGATATGTATGAATTAGTGGACGCTTATTTTTATATTTCCTCAATTTGTATGTATTGTGCATAATTCGCAAAATGTTGCAAATTTGTATTCAGTAACACGTAACCTGAATCTATACAGAAGCAGAAATGCTGTGAATTTTTATTGCTTTGTGAGATTCTTTGAAGCGTCTATTTACACAATCGAATTGTATTTTGGAAGATGTTCACCTGAATGCGATGTCCCCCTTCAAAGTTATAAACCTTGCTCACAACTCGAAACATTACTTTAACTTTTTGTAAATAGCTTGTTTCTTGCACTTTAACTTGCTACGCTATCGTTCTTTTTTGGAAACTAAATAAATTATGATTTTAAAGAAAATTAGCATTGATAATAGTTATTGACGTATCATTTCAGGCGTCAACTCTTCTCCACAATCGATTTTCTCACACAACATCTGTACGTGCTTCTTATGACTCGGGTTGTGTCAGCAGTCATTACCAACGACACTGAATTCATCTGTGCAGCCTTATAGTTGAAGAGAACAGTTGGGAGCATATGGACGAGTGCGCCGTCCAACATCTCCACGTCGTCGCAGTGAAGAGGGTCCTATACTGTGCAGCCTTATAGTTGAAGAGAACAGTTGGGAGCATATGTGCGCCGTCCAACATCTCCACGTCGTCGCAGTGAAGAGGGTCCTATACTGCGCACCGCTCAAGATATCAAATGAATTTCCAATTTATTGTACTATAAATAATTAAATTAAATGATTAAAAATATTTAATATATTATCAATTTTTCTATAGAAAAATACAGCATTATTATACAGGCCTCTTCAATGTTCTCTCAAATGCCTTTGAATTTTCTTTGACCGAGGAAACGCATACTATAAGCGGAAATACTGTCAACTTATTTTCTTTGCAGTTTTACTGTGATTCCGGTCAATGGAGAAAGAAACATATAGGCAGTATAGAAAGAAATTAAAAAGGGAAAGTATGTAATACTGTCCCAAAGCGACTTTAAATAAGGCTTTTTGAATCGTTATCCCAATCCTTGAAATCCGTAAACGTTCCATATCCATGATGAATCCCATAGACTATCAATTCCAGGGCTTTTATTATGTGAGAATAAGCTTTGACGAAATGTTCATAAGCCTTTTGTCTCTCTGACCAATGGGTAACGCAAAGATTCAGTAGATGCTTTTCCTTGAAGAATTTGGCTCATCCGTTTCAATTACTACTTTCAAAGGACTTTCTTTCTTGGAACTGTAATTAAATAAAAATACAGGATTCTTTTAATTTATCAATCATATTGCGGATGTTGGGATCGATTGTTGATGAAGATAGCACCAGGTTCAAAACATGACTGCAGCAGTGAGTGTAAATAGCTAAAGAAACCTCCTTGCGTGTTCTTGCTTGGACACCTTTTTGCATGCTACTCATTGAAGCTGCCCCATCATATCTTTGCCCATGTCTATTTTGGACATTCAGCCCCCAATTAGACAGTCGTTCTAAGATAACGGTTGAGAGGTATTGTCAAGTAATTCTTTGGTCAGGAATAAAATCGACGAATTCTAATTTGTTTTTGTTCCTCTACAGATCGTAGGCACAAAGAAAGCATTTCCTTATTGTGAGATGTAGCTTCGTCGGCCATTATAGAGAAAAATGTTGCTTGTCGTATCTCTGTCAGTATTTTTCCAACGAATAATCTGATGACCCATAATCTCTATATTATAGTTCATTTTGAATTTCAGGAGACAAATATGTGGTAGCTTTCTTTTGAGGATTAATCAAATGATCAGACAATTTGTTTATTATATTTCGCTAGTAATTTTAAAAGTGCCAAAAAGTTACCGGGATTATTAATGCTATCCAATATTTTTTCTATATCTCCCCTAATCGAAATACCTTGTTGTCAACAATATAAAAGAACATCAGCGATGACTCGAGCTAGTTCCTTGTTATCAGTTTGACGTTTTCGGCCGTTTAATCGATATATGGAATCAATGTTTGATGAGATTTCTCGATTGATCGAATAAATTCAGTCGCCTTTTGAGTAGCTTCAATGTGCGATTGTGTTAAAAAATGACCCTTTTTATTATACCTACTATCTTCGGCTAACAACGATGATATTCCTGTTCATCGGGTAAATGGATTGTTAACTAACATGCCTTTATTCTCTCGTTCTTTAACAACTAGTGTGCAGGATATACAGAAAGCAACATCAAGGTGTTGACTGTAAATAAGGCCTGGATGTTTACTAATACAATGACGCTGAAACTATCGGTTTTATCCATTCATACTGTCTTGGCCAAAAGTTTAGCACGCTTGTAAAAAACAACGTATTTTTTAATTCAACAAATTTATTCAATATTTAAAGATAAAATATAAGGACCACATGTATAGAATTATAGAATAGGTAATAGTAATAAAAAATTTTAATTTTAAAATTAATAAGCAACAATCTTTGAAAATCGTAGGAAAAATACGTTGATTTTTATAAGCGTGTTAAACTTTTGTCCAAGGCGCGGGAAATTGAAAATATGGATTTTATTGAATATCATTTAAAAAATGATATCTTCGGTATTTGATAATGAATTAACTATTTCTCCGATTTCTATTGGGTCATTGTTCCATTAATGATAATACCAATATCGTTACAAAGTTGTCAATTAGACATGGATAGAGTAGAGGGCGTGCTTGATGGACAACTAATGTTAGCTGGAGTTGGATCATGGACAGGCGTT
The DNA here is from genome assembly GCA_036023295.1 of Invenusta paracnida. Lineage (NCBI taxonomy): Eukaryota > Metazoa > Platyhelminthes > Proseriata > Coelogynoporidae > Invenusta > Invenusta paracnida. The sequence continues at coordinate 7,263 of JAYRBW010113858.1, forward strand.
GAACTATCGACTGGAGCTGGATCATGGACAGGCGCTGAACTATCGACTGGAGCTGGATCATGGACAGGCGCTGAACTATCGACTGGAGCTAGATCATGGACAGGCGCTGAACTATCGACTGGAGCTGGATCATGGACAGGCGTTGAACTATCGACTGGATCTGGATCATGGACAGGCGTTGAACTATCGACTGGAGCTGGATCATGGACAGGCGCTGAACTGTCGACTGGAGCTGGATCACGTACAGGCGCTGAGCTAAACAGTTGCTATAAATAAGTTTAATATATAAGAACACCTTTATGTAGATGTAGAATAATTAAATCACCTTCAAGTTAAAGCTATTTAATTTTAAAATAATTTTAGCCGCCCCACATATTTCTAAAAAATTTCCGACCTTAGTTTTATATTTTGCCGCCGGATCTATTCATTATTTTATCTAATGTCGATATTAACGATTCGTGCTTTATATTTATTTCTTGCCAAATACGCCCATTACTTTTAAAGGTAAGATAACACAAAATCACATATCCATTTCTTGTTTAATGGTTTGACACTGTTTATTAGTAAATGATCACAATCCATTCCAGATCATACATAAGAATACGTGAAATATTACAAATTTATAAATTCAAAGATATGTTTAAAAAAAATGTTGTCGTCCATTACTTAGATTAAAAATTACGATTTTAATTATATATTTGCTGCCCTCCAAGGATCTTTGCTTTATTTTATCTTACGTCGATTTGAGCACCAATGAATCTATGACAAATGCGCCCAATCATTTATCTTAGATGAATTTGGTTTCTCATTTTCATTCCTACTTTCACCTTTATTTCATTTTCATTTCATTTTTTTGCGCCCCTCTCTATTTTTGCCACCCTTCAATTTTTAAAGGGGGTGGGGGGTCATTCGACACCCTCCATGGTACGGGCCTGCTATAATAATGTAATTTAATATTCTATGTGCATAAAGTTTGTTGTTTCTAAAACTAGACTATTGTTTTCTTTCAATGGAAACATACTAAACGTATTTTTGAGGACTGCACAATATTTTTCGTTGAAATATCAGTCAATTTGAATCTATTTACAAATGAGAGAAATATACGTTTGTGTGTGAGCTCTCCTCATGTTTTTCTATTTTAATTTCGTTTCCAATGTTAGTTCAAGTTGTACGGAATTGTACTATACGGAGTCAGTACAGAATTGTTTTAATTTATTGTATTAGTGTAATTAGAAGTATATTTTATACTATATTACTAAGAAGTAGTATAATAATATATTTAATTAAGTTGTCCGTGTGTCAATTTAAAAATATTTATGTGGATTTTTTAAATAACTACTATCACCAGCATTAAATAGCTACTTCATTATGGTTGCCCCATTATATAATATTAATAAAACAGGAATAATAAAGAGTAAGATATAAACAGTGATAAAAATGTGAATGAATTGAATTTTATATTTAAAAGGAGAAAACAAAGTGCACTTAAAGTTAACTTCAAATTGTAAAGTCAATAATACATATGATATAAAGCAATACGAAATAGATTGTATGTGTATGGAATTCCAATATGTATTTTCTTGTTCAAATATTTAGTCATAAAAAGTTTAACAAGGAATGTCTATCAATAAACTAATCAATATTTTGTATTGGCGTTTTGAATGAATAAAGTGGAATGTGCCTGTTAATAAATATCTCACAAAATTAAGTTAATAAAACAACACAATTGTAGAACAGAAACAATCACAATCCCTGTATCGAGCACAACATCCCCTATTAAAAATATAAAGCTACCTGACGGACAATATCCTTTAAGATATATATGTTTTATATACATCTATAATTACAACAAATAAATATCCAAACAATTTTATCACAATCTAAATAACTGAATAGGAGACACTGTAGTTAGTTTAAAATGTATCACATATACGAGTACATGACAGTAATTACAGACTGAAACAATAAAATTTAATTATAAGGAATATGTAACATTTTATTAATCATATGCCTGCCCTGAAGACTAGAATCCAATTTCACCGGTAGAAGGAGTCCCCTTCACTCGGCGTCTCCTCCGAGGGTTCAGGAAAAGCAATCTCATCAGTGCCATCATCATCTTGATCCTTGTGTCGTTTGCTCTTCTTCTTTTTATTTTTCTTCTTGTCGAGCGGTCGTGGCGAACGAATATCAGTAAGAGGTGCTAATTTTCCAGTGGATGTATCGCCCGAGGGCTCCAAATCTTCTTGAATCGGTTCCACAATGCTAATTGGCTGAATGGCGGGACGTGACGCTGCCTTGGTAGCGGCTGAGGGTGGAACAGAGGGTGTCATCTGGACTCCACGACCGATTTTCTCACACAACATCTGTACGTGCTTCTTGAGTCGGGTCGTGTCAGCAGGCATTGTCAACGGCGCCGGACTCATCTGCGTATCCTTGGTTGCTTTGGAGAGAACAGTTCGGAGCATGTGTGTGAGTGCACAGTCCAACATCTCCTCCATGCCACAGTCGAGAGAGTCCTGCACTGCACCGCTCAAGACATTCGAAAGAACAGAAAACTCGTCAGACGACATTGGCTTTGCTAAGCGAATGAGTAAGGCAAGGAGATTCGAGGAGCCACAAAGCTCATTCGAAGACGCTTCCAATTGGCGCTTGGCATCCTCTGTCATGTCAGCGAGTTGTGTCAATTGACGCAGTGATCCCTCTAGAAGGGTGTCTAAATTTGCCAGCGGCTGGGGGGTTTTATCCTTGAAGCGGGTAAGAAGACGACGCTGGATAGCGCGAAACTGCCCTGCTCTTTGAGCAACCAGTGCCTCCATGTCTCGAAGTGCGGCTCTAGCCTCCCAATGTGCGTCCAGAGAGACAAAAAAGTCGCTCAGAGGTAGAGGGTCGTTGAAGGATGCCTGGAAATTGCTGCCATAATGACTACTCAAACGACTTATAAGTTCCTTAGTAAGGGGCCAAAGTGCAGCAAATGAGTCTGACTGAAGTCGATACCGTTGCGAGGTCTTGGACGCTAGCAAAGTAATAACTGGGCCTTGTCCAATGTATCGAAATCCAAGTGCACAACCATTAGGATCTCCTCCTTCACAAAGCATGTCAGAGAATATGTTGTTGAGATTGGCAGGAGGTTGATTCGTGTCCAAAGTTAACTTATAACTGGCTTGTTTCACGGGCATACATGCCATCATTGTAAGAGATAGCGGCAAGCTCACGGTAGCTTGGGTGACACGCGGAGTGTTCTGAATAGTTGAATAGGTAGCAATCAATGTGGCGCTAAGATCAGACGGAATTATAGGTTTTGAAACGTAAAAAGTAACACTAGATTCATTTGACTGATTAGCATCGACAGAAATGAAATTAAATTGCTTCTGATTTACGGTAAAAGGGTGACGTGCCTCCACATGAACTTGTACACTATTCATTGGAGCTTTAGGCTTAAGTATAAATTTAAAAGTGTAGGAAGGCACTAGGTCACCACCAAGTACTTCAGAATTTTCAGCCATACTAACTTCATCGAGTCCAACGGGCAGTTGGATTTGAATTTTTAATTCATTTTCATGACGTGTTGTAGTCACTAGGGAAGGTCCTGCGCCAGATGCCTCTTTAATCCTTCGCTGTAGTTGGCACATTTCTGCATCCTGGTCATCATAGTTATTTTCTCGGATATCGTACGCAGGAGGCATCACACCCAAAGAAGGGTCTGTACCCATATAGAGACATTGTAACATTCCGGATTCATCGAGGGTAACCACAGAACCACGCAACCCTTGGAAGTTACCGACAGCTAAATCCACAACGGAGTTTTGCATACGAGCAGCCCATAGAAGGTGATTATCGCGATATACCAATATTTGTCCTCCTGCGGTAACCAACAAATGACGCACCCCCGTGGATTCAATACCTGCATCACCATAAACGCACAATGCAACAGGGGTAAAGTCCAAGCGTCTTGTAAACTTCATTTTCCCCAATTCAGTCACTGCGTAGAAATGGCGTCTCCCAAGGACAAGTATTATTGACTGTGAGTTCATGACAGGTGCTACGTCAATAGAAACTACAGGCTCTCCTAAATTAATGGACCAGTCTGCTGTTACTCGCTTGCCACCTTTCATACTGGCTGCTTCATCCCTTGACTTGGAATCGGCTGCAACAGCTAATACTTGGTAGCGGTAGGCCTCCAGATTACGCGCTCCCGAGACCGTTATAAAACTATCGATTTGAGTTACATACCGCAGAGGTCCCGGGATAAGAGAATCCGGAAGGAAGCGGGTAAAGGCGAAACTCTCCTGTTCGAAGACAGAAAGAGAAGCATCTATGGACTGAACACAAATAAAGTCTTTTTCTACTTGTCCGAAAGGCCCATGACACATATTGTAGGCTGTCCGCGCGAGGTTGTGCTCATATGCGGATTTTAACTGCCACTGGCAACCATGAGCCACTGATCCTGTCTGACCGGAGAGTGAATAGACAACAAGTTTGCGTGGGTGGAGCACGGCAAGGTTCAAGTAATTCGTGTGGTCTGTGAACTTGCCAACTGCCAACTGCAATATAGGCGCCCCAGTTTGGAACTCGATCCAGAGGTCCTCCGAGTCGTTGGCGTCTCTGCTCTCAGCTTCATTGTCAGTAGGTTTTGGGGAGAAGATACGTAGCAGGCCGCTCTGACTACCTGCAACTATCTGAGATAAGCCCTCTGTGTTTGAGTCTAAGTTTCCAAGACACAGGCAACCTTGGTCAAAGACCTCGTTATTGCCATAGTTTCCGCCAGAAAGATGCCGAGACCACCATTCACGCGCTTTGAAGAGCGACATTTAGGTCAGAGGAAATTCACTGAAAAATAAAATAATATTTGCTAAAGTACACAATATGTGTCATCTTTTTTGGAAAACACATTATTATCAGTAAAATTGTGCTATATAGTTGATAAAAAAGGTGTGTTTTTCTCAATTAATACTTGAATGCATAATCTTAAACCTGCTTAATCCTCATGCTTAAATATTTGTCTTATATTTTTAATTTTTAATGAAAAACAATGTTGTGCTATCAAATGTCACATCATCTATATTGAATAAGTGGTCTTTAATTAGATATATGTCATTAATTAAATGTATTAATTAAGTAACTATATTTGAAATATCAATATAAAAATAAAATTTATAAAAAAATGTAATTTCTTTAAACTTATTTTAATACATATTTCTAAAAATTTGAGCTCTACTTAAAATATTGGATATTATACAGGGTGTGCCAAAAGTAAGGTTACCCTTCAAGAAACCAATATATTTAATACAATTAAAGTTACACACATAACATGAAACTAATATGGGAAATAACTTTTCAGATTAAATGTTCGAAATGTGAACCTTCACTGCGTGTACATGCATCCATACGATCAACAACAGACATACATACTTTGTCACACAAGTCAATATCAGTAGCTATTGCCTCCACTTCTCTGGTAATAGCTATACGTAAGTCACGAATGGTTCTGGAATTCGTTTTGTACACGCGATCCTTAAGTACTCCCCAGAAGAAGAAGTGCAAGGGTGTTAAGTCCGACGATCGTGGTGCCCACTCAATAGCGCCACGCTGTTCAACCTAACGATCAGGAAATGTTGCATTTAAATAATCCTTCACCTTTGTAGCCCAGTGTGGTGGTGCACCGTCTTGCATAAAGAGAATATTCCTGAACCATCCCGCTGCTTAAGTTGAGGAACTAGGTACGTTGGTAGGTAGTTTCGAGGTAGTTATCACCCATTATCAACATTACCTTCAAAGAAATAAGGGCCAATAACTCCCATGCTGCACAATGCTGCCCATACTGTAATACCTGGTGGATTCAATTGCGTTGGTTGTACCAAATGAGGATTATTGGAAGCATAGAATATACAATTGTGTCTATTTACAGATCCAGCAAGCTTAAATTAAGCTTCATTAGACCATAAAATGTTTCTGAAATAATCAGTATCCTCACCCATGCGAACTAAAAATTCTGAACACATTTCTAAACGTCTGTCTGGGTCATCCTCTGCAAACCATGCAAAGACGTAGCATGAAAATGTATAACCCCAATGTCTTTCAGAATTTTTCTCAAAGTTGTATGTGAGATTTCTAGTTGCGCTGATAACTTTCGACCACTGGTGTTAAATCCTTGAGATTCTATAATGGCTGCTGCAACAAGATCTGCATTATCATGAGTTCGACTAGACCTAGGGCGGCCACTGAAAGGCATATCAGCAACCGTACCAGTGTGGTGGAATCTGTCACATAGTTCATAGATAGTCTTTCTAACTGGTGGTGGTATTTATACAAATGTCTTTATCCATTCCTGCTGCACAAGTTCAGCATTACGGTGTTTGTGATATTCTTCAATAATTAATAAGCACTCTCTTGGCTGTGTCAAAGCAATGCATAATGAAGAATAATGATATTACCACTGATAGTAGGTAGTTGTAATTAATATCTGCACATTGGAATTTACAAAATCTATTAATAGATTGCAATTTACAAAAAAATAAAGAGTTATCTGTGTGTGTAACTGTTTAATTGTATTAAATAAATCTGTGTAGCTGTTTAATTGTATTAAATATATTGGTTTCTTGAAGTGTAACCTTACTTTTGGCACACCCTGTATAATTGAGAAGATTACTAAGATAATATGAAAAAATTAGAGTTGTTGAATAAAACATAAAATAATAAATGTAGATAAAAACAAGGGAGTTTTCAAAGTAGTTGTTAGTGTTAAATTTTATATATGAGTGATAAAATAGAAAATTGGATAAATTGCCAGTGCTAGACAAGACAGTTAGATTGCCTTTAACTCAAAATAAATTTTTGTTTTATAAATATTTGATGTTCTATTCAAATGTTTTCTTGGCTTAGCAGCAACAAGCATTTGTCATATGTTACAATAATGTATAATATGTAACAATGCGAGGCACTATGTAGAAAAAACATAATTTTGACATATCTTTTACTATTTCCAATAATACATACCTATATATTAAGTTGCAGTCATTATAAATTGACTTACAAGAGACTTATAAATAGGAGTAGCTAAAACTGTATACCCTTCAATACATATGTCTAGTTGTTAAATATATGTAAAACTAGACTACAACGTCATGTTTATATACAACTGTTTTATTGTGACTGGATGCCACCTTTGACAAACACCTATTATCTAAGAGGTGCTAGTTATTAATAAAACTCAGTATTTCAAAGTAATGGCTAAATTGGGGTACATTCCGAGTAATAGCTTCTACTATTTTGAGACACTATATGATGCTCAGAAAAAAAGTCTCGAATTTAGATATAAATATTAATTATGTCTCACAAAAATTCGAAATGAGGAAAATTTGACATTTTTTCAATGGAAGTAAATGCTGCAAGAGTCATATCTTATTCAATGGAATTTGTAAGAAGAGGTCATTGTTTAACTACATGCAGTTTAAAACTCTACTCTACTTGCAAGTATATAAATTATAGCTCCCTAATATGGAAACACTAAAGAGCCTGGTGTGAATAGGGTCAACAGGTAAACTTCAACTGTGACATACTTATCATCACTATGTATGTATGTTCCAACTTTAAATTATTCTTATCAGCTAATATCAATTGCCACAATTTTAAAGTAAATTATAGGCAAGGCTAATTAATTTCTTTGGGAAAGTATTGCATATAATACAAAAGTGGTAGAACACACTCTTCATGCTTTATATGGCATGCATGACCCTGTATAATACATATTTAATCTAAACCAAAGGCAGTAGCTCATGTGAGCAACCTATGTACAGTAGTTGTTATAAGATACAGCAAGATTAAACATTTTTGTAACAGATCATTTATAAACTATTCCACATTTTCAAATAATTCAACTTTTACTGCATAACTCTACTAAAAATTAATGAGCAAACAATTTAAATGCTTGTCTTTATTACAGAAACCTCTGATTACCCAAGAAATATAGAAAGTGCAAGTGACTTGACTAAAAAACATTTATAAGGAAGCTATGATTTCACAAAGTTTATATAGGCATTTTGGCTAATAGTATAACAAAAAAACATAGGTAGACATCAGCTGAGTGAGTCTTTTACTTCATTTATCCAAGTAAAAGTAAAGCAGGATATCATCACCTCAAAATGGCAGTGTGGAATTACTGCACGAATTATATAATTAATTTTTAAATTATTGAACTAATTAAAGTCATATGCTAAGCTAAATATTAAATTTTATGAAAAATAGTATGTATAACAAATATAATGAACACAATTCCAAAAAAGGGTATAAATAAATCAAAATGTGTATAGGCATAAAGGAGGCTTAAAAAGCATACAATCTATATTCAAGAATAACATAATCAGCTCTGTATTTCAGGAGACATTGGTAAAATGCTAGATTATACAAAAATACAATAAAAATAAAAATATTAAATTTATAATACAATTTTAATGTAGACATTAAAATACCAATAGAGAATATACATATATTATATTTAAATTAAATTAAGTAACTTGAATAGCTACCTTTAATATAAGGAATAATTATTTGTTGATTGTATCAATTTATTTCATGTTTTATTTGTACTTCAGTATAAGTATATAATAGATAATCCATAAGTTTGAATTATTTTGTCATGTCATTCCAATGCACAATAGAAAGCTGGACTGTTTTATTGATATTTATTTTACCAAATGTCTAGGTCACAATGTCTAGATCACAATATCTAGGTCACAATATCTAAGTCACAATATCTAGGTCACAATAAATGAAAATACATAATGTTACTTTTTAGACTGTCACCAAGGAAGTTGTCTAAAAATCTAAAAACAGCTCTTTAATAAATAAAAACACAGAAAAGTGAAATAAAATATTTATGTCAAAACATACTTTACAAGTATTTATGGAGTTTTTATGACTAAAAATATCTAATTCACCATGTATTCTGATGAGCACTGTATGCTGCCAAACCAAGCAATAACTAAACTTGTAATTATATATTTTTATATTTAAAAAAAATATATTGAAATTATTATACATAGTTTATGTACATGTTATGTTCTTTATTTCTTAAAAAAATTATATTTATAACTGAATAAATTTTTACTAATATAATTTTTATTTAAAAACAAAAATATAAAATGTTTGTTATAATATATTATAATGTGTGACACTATTATTTGTATATTAATATAATATATTTAAATAAAATTTAATTAGCTTTGTAAAATAATTGTTTTTTAATATCATATTTTTTATTCCCAAAGTTCTATTTAACTGATTGTCTGATAAAATAAATGGATTATGTTCATTATTGTATATGAACAATTATAATATCTTGGATAATATAATAATAATAATAATGGATCAATATTTATTTTATTAAATTTATAGTATTTGCTTATGAAGCTGACTGCTATTGGTACTGCAATTGTCACTGCTGGTCTTTATTTATTAATTGAATTCAGTAATTTTTTGAATAATGTAATAATAATATCATAAATTGTGAATAATTTTTTACACATATATAACATGTTCAGTAATCTTTTATATATTTAGATATAAAATCATAAAATGTTTAAATAGCTTCAAAATTAATAAACCTATTCTGCTAATTAAATTGGTAATTATGTTGTGGTGTGCAATCTTCCATAAGTTTGTATTATATTACTATTAGACTAGTTAGCATTATATAAATATAGGGCCAACTCTAGAGGACTATGACCCCCTAACAAATTTTGCCATTTTTAGTATAACATATTTTCTTGAATAGTGACCTGACCTTGATTAATAACCTACTCTTAGGTATATGTGTTTAGTATAGAAATAGAAATAGAAATAAATGTCTAAAATTCTATATTTCCTTGAAAATGGAGACTACATATTGTACTTATGAAGACAGCAAAAGTTTAGTTGAAAATAAAAGTTATACCGAATATAATAGTGTCCTAGCATTATTTGAGAAAATAAGGTATTATACAAATCAAATCCAGATCATTGTCTAATAAATCATTCTACTTGGCCTATTTTGTTTTCTAAATCTCAGCATATTATCAGTTTAATTGCTTTAATTATATACTTCAATCATTTGTAATTATCAGGCATTTAATATTTTTTGGAAAAGGGTTGCTACAGAATCAAAAAATGAATATATGGAGTTTGTGTATCCTTGAAAACAAAAAATACCTTCTAGGCTTGAATTTGGTTTAGAGGCTGCAGACAATACACAGAAAAATATTAATTTTGATGTTTTTACTTTGAAGAATTAGACTGATAGACTGATATGATTAATTAACAGCAATTTGATCAAGAAGAATACAACAAATGTGTGAAACACTTCTTCTGCTTGCAGCAAATGGTGAAAATATTAAAGAGCTTAATTTATCATATTTAGCCAAAGGTTTTGTTATAAAGTAGTCTGAATGCAGGCTTACAAAATTTGACAATTTTTCATTTAGAGTATTCATCATGTGTGACTGCTTGAACTATTATACTTCCATTCTAGTGATCTGTCTTTTTCCATACCACATGATTTGCTATATA
>JAYRBW010113869.1:0-17800 GCA_036023295.1 Invenusta paracnida
TGACAATAGAGGAGGCCAAATAGCAGACTATCAGCATATTATGACGCCCAACATTGTCGCTCAAATATCCCTGAAAATAAAAAAGCCATGACAATAGAAGAGGCCAAACAGCAGAATATTAGTATATAACGCTAATTGTCGCTCGAATATCCATGACAATAGAGGAGGTCCAACAGAAAAATATCAGTATAATATGGCGCCTAACAGTGTTGCTCTATTACAGAATTTGTACATTTTAGTACTAATAATAGTTTTACAAAAAAATAAATTGTTATAATTCTTATTTACTTAAATAAAAACGTGTCATTTAGTGACACATTTTTTACGAAATTCATATTATGAAAAAATGGCGCGATAAAAATCTATTAATTTGGATAATATGAAACAGTTTGTTCCCTCGCTAAATTTTAGAAAACAATTTATATCCAAAAATATATTTTTGCGTCTTCTCATCAGTATAGATTATAGACAATAATAAGATCGAGCGAGTGAGGTAAGTTAAGTGTAGATCAGAATAGTAGGATTACAAATAAAGTTACTGATGAGAAGATGAGACATTATTTTCTTTATTATAACTTTCCTTCAATAATTTAGATAACTTAATTTAAAAATCAAATAAATTATGCTCACCATCCAATAGCTTGATACCAGCTGAAGAGCTCCATAGATTGAGGCTGAAATTTTATAAAATATATGTTAAATAAAACTTCAATAACTTTAAATTAACGAGGGTTAGATATAATTTGACGTGTTGAATATTAGTGCAACCTTTCCCCGCCAGAAAATCAATTTTGAATATTCTCACAAGTCAATCAGAAAAGAAGAAGTGGCAAAAACTGTTCTGGATATTTCGAGGACTCAACTATCAACTAATAGCAACATACAATCAGACGCGATATAATGAAGTCCAAGTAAAAAGTCATCAATTTTTTTAATAAGTCCTACATAAAAATTAATAAGATTTTGTGTCCACCATGCGTGCAGATATTTAGATATCATTTCATGAAATTCATATTACGGAAATAAAAAATATTTATAATTTTGTATCATAATTGAGCTTCTATTATTGCTATTACGAATAGATTTTAATTGAAATTATACAGATAATTATAATATTTAATAGCTTAATATAATATTTAATAATCTATTTTTATTATATTTTGATGTGGAATAATTGCCAGAAAGCTCACCAAATGCTCCAATCCAGCCGGGGGAGACATCAAACTCGCGAACATGGCTAGACAGGTATGTGAAAGATACACTCACACTCAGCAAATCCTGGAAATGAGAGAGCTCTTGCTTCTTAACCAAAATAATTGTAAAACAAACGGTTAAGATTTCCTAGTTTGCATTACAAAACTCAACAATTTATTCAGCTTTACTAATAATTATGAAGGTGGTGACTCATTATAGGACCAAGAGAAATTCTACTTAAACTGCTGTAAAAGTAGAAAGACGTAAGTCCCTGGACGGTTAACAGCATTGTGAAAATAAGAACAAATAAAATATGTAAGTGGGAGGGAGCTGCTAAATAAAATCTTTTTACTAAAATGAACAAAATTGTCACTGTTAGACAGTCTCATCACGGACACCTCTGAAAAACTGAGAGAACATGGTATAAATGGGTAGTCGATATTAGGGATTACGTCACCAGATTTAAATAAATCACTAGAGATTGCATAATTGAGTGTCCGAACGTGAAAAGCAATGCTGGCGGAATAATTACAGAAATCAATAGACTGGTAGAATATACAAGTAGTATCAAGAATACCGAATAAATATAGTAATAAAAGTTTTTCGTCTTTTTGTCAGCAGAAGTACTTTGGCTTTTAGTCTAAAAACTAAAAAAGGTTTCGATTATTGATTTTTTGGTCCGTACATAAAATATATATTTTCTCCATAACATTTTTATTTATTCATATTCTATCGTATAAAGTTACCCCTGTATTCTTTATACTAACAACGCTTTTATTACACTCATTTATCTACCTAGTTAATAGATTTTAAATGATCCAGTCTATTACTTAGTTAAAATTTAGCTTTCATTATTCCAATTTAAGGAGCTCATTCAGAACAAATTTTTGTATCACACATTTAACAAGTATTTGACATGGGGACGTACCACAAAACCGAGAACTGCTAAGGCATCACCCAGTGTTAATGGCATAAGGAGACATGTACCTGAAAGAATAAAAATGTAATAGAAAATATGGGAAAAGAGATCATTTACAGTCACTTATAAATGAAAGTTAGAATCTGATACAATGCACAGCTTTTCCAAATTATATTAAGAAAACTACAGCTTTAATTCAATAAAACCTGTAAGATAAAATAAATTGAAATATCCATATATAGTCTTTTCTACTTTAAAAGAAAGATGTTTTTTAATTGATCACAAATGTACTTATTGTTATAATATTGTACTTAAATCATAAATAATTACATGGAACAATTCCACCTATATGATAAATATGTTATACGTATGGTTCTGTGTACTGAAATTGCACAGTATATTTTCAAACTTAGTGTAACATAAAAACATCGAGCAAGTTCACAAAGCCATTACCTACACATAGTTTGTAAATCAATAAAGTATGGTTAATAAACACGGTAAGTACAGGGTGTATCATGTTTCTACAAATTGAAGAAATTAATTAAAAAAAACAGAGTAGTTTCTATAGTACGTGCTTGCAAAAATCATTGAAAATTGATTTAAAAATTGACCCTCCAACTCGTAGGAGCGTATAGCACACCCTATGTAAACTGTTAAAATCTATGTATAAGTTATCTTGTTTTCTTTTGATATTTGCAGATTTTGTAATTTAATTTGTCCTACAACACTTACTTAATGATAAGAACTCATTTCGTTTTTTTATCATTTCAAATTATATAGATGACGATTTAAAAGTAACTATTATTCTGATTGTCTCATTGTATACGCTAACTAAAGCAGTTTAACTTGGAATAGAAATCGAATTAAACAACAAACAATATTTGCATGTCTCCAAAAATTACATCAAAAGTGTTTTTCAATATAGTACTGTATGTAATCGGTAGATTTTAAGACAAGTAAAAAACGAAATAAACATCTTTATCAAAATACAAACACCACTTTGTGCAGAAAAACATAAGTATGGATCCATTTGTTAATAATGTTCCATATAAAAAATTAAAAACCGTATTGGTGTATACAACTATTTAATTCAAAGATTAAAATATTAGTTTATTTTAAACTGAACATCATAATAAAAACTGATTACCACCTAAAACTTAATGTCGTATCATGAAGAAATTTTTTTTTCAAGTGACCGTACAATTCTACCTAATTGTCTAATATTCTGGAAATAAAAGTTTCCAAACAATAATAAACCAACGATATTGTACATATTTACTAAAATAATAGAGCATGAGTGATAAATAAATTTTGTTTAATATAGAAATACAAATAAACCAAGATCAGATTAAAAAAACTGTATCTATACAGAGACATATGTTAAATAGTATTTTCGGTATACAACTATAAACATTAAAATATCTAAATCAAACATAGTGAAGTGAAAAGGTAACAAGTAGTAATGTGAACCATTAATTATATTTCATTCATGACAGCAGAACATATAATAATGTAGAAAGAAGTAAATGAAATTGTTTAGAATGGATTTAGCATCTGAGAATTCAATTATAGTGTTGCTGTTGAGATATAACAGAGGAATAGCTAGAATAGCTAGTATTTGTTGTAAATAATATCTAAAAACTAGTTAGCTTTATACATATAACATATGAGAATGATGCAACAAATTCATGCATTCCTGTAAAAATTTACAGCTAACATGTAAATGTATTTCTATGAACGACAAAATTGTTGACAAAAAAGGTCAAAGCTTGAACGACACTCTATAAAATCAATTCAGCTGTAAAAAATTAATGCCATAAATTTGTTTACATATCATATTCATTTCTAAAGTCGAATTATTTTTAAATTTGTGCATAGAATTTATAGAAGCGCCCTTATATACAAAAAAGAAATGGGAAATAGAGAAAGAAACTGTAAAATAGGTGACATTCTATCTCATTACATATCTGTATAAAAACGCCCTAAGAAATATTTCCGTGATATTATTACCCAATTTTAACGGAAACAAATGTACTATATAACATTGTAATATGCGAGATCATTAAAACCGAACAAAATAACGATGGTTTAAAACTATTTGTATATAAATGTACATGCACATACGTAAAAAATAATTATGTACATTAATACAGGCAATTTGTGTAAATGTATGTATGTATATTATGAGGAGGCGATATACATTATTAAATGATATAAACCTATTTATTATGTTAACATAATAAATTAAGAGAAGCTACTAAAGGTGTAAACCAATTTTGAATAGTGGACAGGAATTCCCAATTTGAACAAAGCTATAAATTATGCTCTATAGACGACTATTTAAGACATGTTTGCTCACCAGCTATTAATGATAAATAGGTCGTTAACTACACTATTTTAATTGTTTTATAATCAACAACCATCAACATAAAAATATGCCTGATTCATTGTTTTATTTCTTTTGTTAAAAATATGAATAAGTATAAAAAAACACTGGAAGTAAACTATTTCTTACTTTTAGTATAATTACTTTTATGACGATAAAGAATAACAGCTTTAGACTCTATTCAAAATGCGAAATATAATACGAAGAATTCAAAAACAATTTTTGAAAAGATGACTGACTATAGTGATGTGAATATACTCAATAATTATGAAGAATATATATAACTCAAAAATATCAGATATCAATAAAAGCTTATTTATAAATACAATACCTTGTACAAATTCAACAGTTTAAGTCAAAACAAATAGTTTTCATCGATGAAATGCTCAAATCGCACATATTTATAGTGTAAAATAATGAATGAATGACAATTGAAAAAGGCTTTCAAGACAAAAATAAAATGAAGTGTGAATAACAATTTCCCCAATAACAATAATCAAACATTGTACATAAAATATTGTTACACTTCAAAAATATTAGAATGTAACTATTATTATGTACATCTTTTGTCTCTACATTTCGGAGAACAACCATTTAACTAAGCGCCAGCCATTAACGTTAAATTAAGTACAACATTTACAAACAAAATTGAAATTTAGTATAAGAATTTTGAATTATATGTGAGGCTAAACGCTACACATAGCAGACCTTAATTCTTTCTCAATAATTCAACTTTTTTAAAACAGTTTTCGTAAAATATCAATTATTATAATTAGTATACTACTTGTAACTATAAAAGGAGCGAGTTGTTCATAAAATAAAGATTTTTTAAGGAACTTTCAATACTATTTGGATAATGATAATAAATACGTATTATCAATTATATTATTACACTACTTGAAATTTAGTTTTATCGTATTTTAATATGTAAACATGGAAGCTACTGAAAACTATTTTTCTGTATTATTGTGTGAATAACACTTAAAATGAACTTTGCAAATAGTCGCGTTGGTTGTTCAAAGACAGGAAACATATATTAATATAAAAGGAGTCAAAGTCTAAAACAAAATAGCGATTAAGCTGCGGAAACAGAATCAGTTGGAAATCTGTCAAGGAATTTATCGGGCACACCCAACTGAAAAAGATGCAGCCTCAGTGTAGTCCAAGAAACTGTGGAGGCAGGCGGGGAGATGCCACAGCGCTTCATCAACTGGTTGAGCAGCGGGGTCCAGGCTAACTCAGCTAGAGGCAGAGGGACTGGAAGTTTGAACTGGTGAAGAGCATTAGTGCGTTTTTGTTGAGGTCGGATATAGCACACGCCCCCAAAAGTGAATAGAGTGCCGAGCTGGAGTTTAAAGTAGTGCTGAATATATATAAGCTACTAATAAAAAAAGTAGTAATAATTGACTATAAAAATATTATTATTATATAGAGTCAAACAATATATTACTAATAGATAGTAATAAATAGCGAGTAATTAAAAATGATTACAATATAATAATCATTATTAACTAAAATATTTCCAAACAACATAAAATGCGCCAGAGATTTTAACACAAGAGTTTAAATAGTATATATATATTCAAAGTATAGATATTTGTTTTACTATATATTAGATAGATTGCATACTTCTTTAAAATTGTAGCAATTTGAAGAAGTAAGATTGTGGTAAAAAAATTAAATTATGACTAAAAAATGACTAGTTAAAAGACTACGTATATTGATACATTTAAATTTTTTATGTGTATACGAGTTAGACTTCAGTTCGTACATACTTTATAAACATAGGTTGACTATATGAAAAAGGCATAACAATTTAAAGTAAGTTTTTGGTAAAAAACATAGATTTTTTAACATTTTTAATTACCACGATAGAAAAAAATTATATTTATATATTTTAAATATAATTTTTCAATATCAATATGTAAATGAGTTAGCATATATGTTGACCACAATCGCAAAATGCACAATATTTTTAATGGACATAGTTGGGATTGCTATTCTACATATTATGTATTGATTAATGTTTAGGATTCACAGATTGCATTATTATTGTGTATAACTACATGAAATAGGTCAAGTTACCTGAGGAACGATGGCAGCAGAGTGAAAATAAGCCGACTCGGGCCAAATTCCTATCCGCGAGCAGTTCATTGAATCCAGGTCTATCTGATAGATTTCTTTAGAAAAGTTATCGTTATTCATAAATCCACCTAGATAGTACACTACTGTAGGGGAGGGTAGAAATGAGAGAGAAATGGTTGCATATACCCAGTGTCTGGTTAATGAAATATGGTATCCTCGCATCCCAATTATAATAAATGTTTACTGTGAATAACTTTAAATAATATTTATTATATAATAATAATATATTAAAATCAAATCCATTAGTAAATCGATCGTAATAAAGACGTGGCAGGAAAATAATACTTTAAAATATTTTTTGGTGGAACTCTATTTATGAGAAAAGACTATAATAGATTCGATGTAAGCAAATATTTTAAATTTACGATTAAATCTTTATATACGTTATATCAATAATACCAAGGAAAATCTAAATCCACATATTCACAGAAAAAAATATAAAAGTCAGAAATATAGAATGTTATGTAAAATGTAGTATTTAAGAAGTTATGATTTTATTTTTAATAGTAATGAATAACTTTTGAATCAAAATCATCACATGCTAAAGAGTTTAGTTCAAATATAAATAAAAACAACGTTAAAAAAAAAATATATATATTATTAGAAAAATATCATCTTCTTTTAAATATGTATTTTCAAAAATAGTCACAATTCTTTCGCGTAGGAATATTAACAGTGATTAACCACTAAAATAATATTAATCAGATAAGAAGCATAAATTCCGTGACATATCAATATAAAGAAAAATAATATAAATGATAGGGTGTCCTCCCAAATTACAATAAAATTAAAAAACGCCTATTGAAACATAGTAAAAAACAATAGTAAGAATGAATACTAAGCATATAACTGGACTTACTAGAACCGATTCGATTGCAGCTTTGACAGCGAATCTGTCCATTCTGGGGAAACACGCTCGCACCTTTTAACTTAACTCGATTCCAAGTATTTGTGGTCAGATCAAAGACTGGAAGCTGGCAAGAGGGAGCATGAGATGCTTGGTTTACTTAGCAAATATTTAAACTACAACATAATATGTAAAACAGGGAACGATAAAATCCTTAAATCTCAAAGTTATTCAATAAGTTTTTAAATAAGCAAAATTAGATTATTACTAATAGTCTATGCAATAGTATATGTAATTGATTAAATCCATTCAGTTTCCACAGTTTAACATAAGTTTTACTAAACACAGTTTTAATTAATAAACTATATATATACTCAATAAATAATTTAAAAAGGTAATATTATAAGTTAAAACGTAAACTTGTTTTAAACTCGATTAGTTTTTAAATCATTACATGGTATGAGAGATTCAGCAATAATGATTGCTCGATATACAATTCAATGAATAATAAAATCATTGTTTTCATACAGCAAGTTCGTCGAAATCTCAAATATATTCCTAAATAAAACTAAATAGATTAAAACATCCAAAACTATAATACGGTAAACCATAGTATAGTTTGATCCATAATGCTAAAATTAAACTAAGTAGAAGCAATGTTTATCCGGTGTATGACCTCATAACTTTCTAGTATCAATTGATTTAACCTCCAGATTGTCTTACAGAACACAAAATAAATATTTAAGCTCAAACTGTTATAATAGTGTTTTAAGAGAAATTCATGTTAGCACGAAATTCGCTTAGTATCTATCAACCAGACGGACTAGATAGCTTAATTTAAATAACACAGAAAATTTTATATCAATAATCATATACACTATAAAATATTTTGAAACATTTATTTCATATATTTAAACAAGCTCCCAGAAAACTAATAATTATGTAGAAGCGAAATATCCCTCAGTGATAAAAAGGGTTACAAATACCATAATTAATCCGTCAACTTTTGTTTTATTGAAATGCAATCCAGAATGTACATAACTCTTAAGGTACAAAGTGCATAGTCGGATTAAAAATGTAAAAAAACAACTTTTAAATCTGTACACCCGGGCGCAACTGGTTAAGTAAAGGTTAACCGGTCAAGCTTTGACCTAATTGTAGTGATAATTGAAAGAAGAGTATTTGAAAATAAAATTTGCTGAAATAAACAATTATATTTTTCTGTGGAATAAAAATTTAGGAAGCAAAAAAGTGATCATTTCTTTATTTGCAAAATGTTTTACGAAAATTTCACTACAACCACTATAGACTGAAATAGTCAGCAAGTCAGAATATTAAAAAATGTATAAAATTAAATAACTGCTTTACGGCATTTCGCTTTCTTCTTTTAGTGCTTTTAAGCATAACTCAAGAAATACAATTCTTTATATTGAACCAAGTATAGTGTTACATTTAATTTATACATTCCATTATGATATTTCACCAATCAAGGATATTAAATAGGACAACATTTTAAAGTATAACCCATAACAAAGAAAAGTAAAGAAATAAGAAATTGAAATGGCTGTCATAAAATGTTTTAGTAAGTTCAATTTATGTAACAAATCCAACGTGGAATAAGTTGAAGTCGTAAAAATGTATTTTTTACTTCCATAAAAAATCATTAAAATATTTTATATTTATAAATCTAACATAATAGTTGAAGGCATAAAATAATATGCTTTACAAAAATTTGCATTTTATACATTATGAAGAAAATAAAAATACGCTAAGTTAACTTTCATATATAACGATTTTTGACTAATAACAGTAGAAAGACCAAGGGAGGGGGGGTGGTAAAAATACTCACATCGTGTATTCACTATCGTGGATTCCTAAGTTCTCAACCAAATGAATTGAAACTCCCTAACACGGGCTAAAATTTTTGTTGCGAAGCTCCCTGGACGTGTCAATTTTTTGTCAGACGTCTCCTACGGGTTCTTCCGGGGCCCTACTGACACCTCCTAAATCATCGTTGAGACCAAAGTTTAGAATTCTAACAAAAAATGTACAGTAAATATTTCAGATGAATAAAAGCCATATGCTTTAAATCACTTGTGAGGCCCCTGAAATGTCCAGAACGTCCAGGAGGGCAGGGATTACTCATTGGAGGACTATTTCATTAGTATGTACCTACTCAAAAGTTAGCAATCATATATTATGTATATTCCTGTAATGTTTATTTTCATTGGGTACTCATTTGTAGTCAGTCTAACTTTATAATAACTATTAATAAAATATAGTCTATGTAGAGTTCCGAAAAGACTTTCTCCTGAAGGTCTGGAAGAACACAGATGCTTCAACGGCACTATGAAAATATGTAAACCAATTCAAAATGTAAATATGTTGGACAATTGATTATGGAAGGTCTATACTCGATTAAAATCATTTAACTCTTTTAGTCCATGAACAGTGACTAGAAGACCATCTTCTGAAGGTCCAGGACGAACCTAGATGCTACAACTGCTTAATAAAACGTGTATAATAAAATATTTATTTCGGAAATCATATACCTTCAATATTAGTTGTTTAAAACGTTTTTATAAAATGATTAACTATTTTCATTTTGAAGCAGTCACACAACGAACATCTCCTGAAGGTCTGGATGCGATGGACATTGCAGTAACAGCACACCAGACAACGCTACATGTTAGCGGGGTATTAATATACTATATACTAGACTGTGGTAGTGATCTAATGTTATTACGAGATTAAAATATGAAAAAATATAATATTTCCGAAATTTCCCAATTTAATGACGTCGGGGACTCCAGGACGGCCCTGTTGGATCATCAAGGCTGTGAGAGATGACGATGGGACTTATTTCTAAAAGTGGGTATTTTTACACAGTACACACCCTTGACCGTCCTATGACGATTTTTGACCTTGGCCTTTCTACTGTTAACTCAAAATAAAGGAATTTAAGAATTTACGGTCAATAAAGCATCAATATAGTTATATTTTTAACTGCATCAAGATAATATTACAATTCATGTTTTCTGAGTAGACAAACATTAAATAAAATTGATAAACAATAACTTTGTAATAACATTAGAAGCACTGATTTTTTTTTATAAAACAAATAAATTGTTGAAAAATAAAAACCAGACAATACTAATTGCTTTATCAAAAATGTACTAAAAATTGACATAAAGAATGCTAACATATTTTAGAAAATATTATCAATAAAACACTAAAACAAAAATTATTTCCTTAAAGTACCATCTTTAGGTGTGTTTTAATTTAGTATAATAAATTGTATAACATGATAAATTTGATTTATTAAAAGTTGTAATTGATTAATAATTATCCCATACATGGAATTTTGCTGAAAAAAATGATCGGAAGTGTCAACAAACAAAAAATATTATATTTGAAATATGCTTCATTATATTTCATAGAAGTTAAAGAGTTGAATATTTTATCAGTATAACTTACAGATTTGAGCTTGAACCCAAAAGTGGAATCATTCCCTCCACCGATTATGTAGAGGTGATTCTTGTATTCGATAGTTTCGTGCCGATATCTTTCAAATCAAGAGAGAAACGAAGACACAAGAAGAAGAGGTAAGAAACAGATACAAAGATTTGAATATTTGCATTTAATTGGGCAGTAACGTTTAAAAAGAATTCCATTCTGTATTATTTCTATTTATTTCTATACATACAGTTCTGAAGATATTCAAAGACATTTAATAATATTGATTTTCTGGATTATTACGGGTACCTTTATTTGGTGTGTATGCAATATTATTCATTGTTGATATATTTCAAAAATCTTTAATATATTTTAATTATTTGATATATTTTTTTATATATATTCTTTATTTAATATTTGATTCTAATTTTTAATAAAGTGAATCGCTTACCTGATGCAAATGAGATCTTAAATTCCCCCAAGATCTTTTCTTTGAATATATCTATTATGTATAATCGACAATATTTAAAGGCAATCTTACTCATATTATAACGCAACTCGCCAATTTTCTTAACCAGCCTTACCCCAAAACTCAAATGACTTTTTTTCAATCTTGTTTCACAATAATTACATTGAATGACCCATTAAAAAGTTATAAGTACTTAGGTAACACGCAGCTGCAAGAATTACACTGAAATTACTTAAATATCACACGTCAAAGTCATTGGTTTATAGCTCGTACAACTACTTATATTCTTAATAATAATTTACCCACTAGCTCAACTTCCTGAATCAGCAAATGAAAAGAAATTGTCCTACCTGTGTGTAGGAGCATTGAAGGATTCATCATTAGCGAGTGTCTCCCATTCACCCAAGTGCAGATCCAATCGACTCACTCGATTCGTGTAGTTGTGTCCATCTGTTCCTCCAACCTTGTAGGCATAAGAGCAGCCGTCTAACTTCACGTGGGTGAACGTCTGTGTGTTGTGGAAACATATGGTTATGACATCTTAATGAAAGGTTGTGAAAATAAGCTAGTTACATTTCATGTAATTAGGAATGTAAGCAGCATAACAGGGTATTTTAAGCAACCCCTCCAGTGTATTTATACACAATTATTTTAACATTATTTAAAGTTGATTACAAAGAGTTCGATTTCGTGATTTATAGAGTAGCCGTGTATACTAGCGTTTTGTACTAAAAAACCTGTGTATAATATCGATCCAAATTAAGTAAATTTTAACAATCAAAATAAAATATAGCTAGTTTGTACCTATGTCTAAAATTCTAGATGAATAAACTAACTCGTAAGAATAAAGTAGCCTTTAGTAAAAGTATTTGAATTATTTAATAATATATAAATATGGTAGACTTATTTATTTAATAATATATAAATATGGTAGACTTATTTATTTAATAATATATAAATATGGTAGACTTATTTATTTAATATTATATAAATATGGTAGACTTATTTATTTAATTATATATAAATATGGTAGACTTATTTATTTAATAATATATAAATATGGGAGACTTATTTATTTAATTATAATACAAACAATTTATAATACTAATTATAGCTTTCATAAGAATGTTCATCTGTCCAGAAGTAAAACCACTGCTTGTGGTACAACGAATTTATAAATGAAGCTTAGGGTAAAGTATTATGTACATACTAACATAAAAAATATAATAATAACAGACAACCGCATAATATGTATAGTTTGTGTCTTATAGCTTTCAGACAACTCTGTATACATAATATTATATCCTATATCTGAAATACTCAAATGAATGTGATTATATATACTATACTATCTACATAGAATTTACGATTCTTTTTCGGATTATATTTGTTTATTGTTATATATAATCATGGATAAAATTCTATATAAATAAATGCTGCTATATAAATTCTTGAGATATTGTTCACCACATTGGTAACAATATACTATCTATTTATTTTACAAACTCTTATATTTACAAATATTGAAAATATAGTTGAAATATCTACAACAGATTAAGTATTTCATACAAAATAACAAAATGTGTAATAAATTCTGATCCTTTTAATGGAAATATGACATCATTTGAATTTATTTATTACGATCAACAACATTATTATGATATTATGACCATTTATACAAAAACCTATGTTTATTCAAAATGGCAAACTGTAAAAAACGATAATTATATCCATATAGTTGAAAAATGAATTTTTCTCTATTTAACACAATATTTACAGATATAAAGTCATAGCTCTACAGTTAATCCATGTCGGCTTAAATAATTAACCTAAATGAAATGCTTTAACTTGATTCCCATTTCTATGGTTTGGTCACTATTAAAAACTAAAAACTAAACCCTGACCGAAATTAATATTGTAGAACAAGAATAATTAATATACCCAGCATCTTATCTGAGTAACTCTTCAGATATGTTACTGAACCAATCTCCATGCATAAACATTTTTAAAAGTTCTCCACTCAGTATATACTTTATGTCGAAACAATTTTCTTGGTGTATTTGTATTAAATCACAAACTTAGTTGAATTTTACAAGCTTTAGCAATCCCAATTAAGCAAACAAATTGACGTACTTATGTATTAGTCGTAATAGTATCCCAGAAGTTTCTATTCAATGATCTTTGTAAATACAGTTTATAATATTGAAAGCAAATGACTAAGAGGTGTAGCAACCGTAATTAGAGCAATCTAGTCTAAGCGAAGAGAAATCTCCAATTTCAATGAAAATAATATATTTTAATTTTTTTGTTAAATACGATGAATTTAGTTTCTATTTGATACGTATTATTTTAAATAATAAGCTTTAGTTATGCTTCTATTACTCATTATGAAAATCATAATGTAGTAGCCCCCATTAAACACAATTTAATTCTAGTGTATGATATGTAAAAAAATCAAAATCTCCTAGAGTTATAGCTTTATTCAAGTCAAAATTCTGAGAAAATTAAACCTTAATTAATTAAAAACCAATCTATCCTGTTATGTTTTTAAAGAAAATCTCATTTCACCTATCCTCCTTCTTTTACTAATCATACAGCTTTTAATAACGCAAATTTATCAAATAATTTAAAATATACCAAAAGGACGGCAACTCACATGTCCATAGGTAGCCACAGGGGCATTCTTTGTGTCTCCATTCTTCGGCTTGGTAGGAACTGTGAGACAAACGAGGGAGTCCAATTGTATCACGTGCAGCTCATTATCAATCTGAAGTCCAAAATCCGTCCCAGTCCCCCCATGAACAAGGATATCCTTGCCAACCAGGGCGACTAATTAGTGGTTAGTTGGCAATATGGACAGCGATTGATTAGAAAGTGACCGAGATCGAAATAATAAGATAGAAATGTAAAAAATACTTTAGCCATATAAATGACAGTAACAATTAAACATCAATATCAATCAAGCAGAATAGAAAAACAATAATAGATTGATTTTAATATGATTAATTATAAAAATAGAAATAATAGTTTATACATATAAAAACAGTTTAATTATTTTTCAGAAAAATATAATTGTTTTAAATTCCTAAAACAATAATTATAGCTCACTGTCGTGTGATGCTGTTAAATCTGGGAAATCACCCAAAAGTTTGAGTTGAGTCCACGTTTTAGAGAGTATGTTAAACTTCCAAACCTGAAATAAAACAGAGGAATATGATTAATAGCGGCTCATTTTCAAGACACTTTAGTTAACTATAAAAATATTTGTCATACAAAATATGATAAAGAAAAAAAGTCATCCCCATATAGCATATATATAGAATATATAGATATTTAGAAAATAAGTTTTTCATACGTGCCCTGAAATAATGAATATGCACTTTGATTATTTTAACTTATAATAAAGTCATTGCGTAAGTTTAACTAGCCACGTACATGCGTACGTATCATGAAATAAAGTGTAGGCATTTAATATTCAAATAATAATCGCTATAGTACTTGCTAATATTAATTTGAAAATATTTCAACCAAATTAGAAGTAAAGAAAATTTGGAATTCTAGTTAAACAGTTATATAAGAATGCACACATGTACATTACATATATAGATAGAAATAAAGTCACGATTTAAAATTGTTTGAAAATCTATAATGCTAGTTATGAGCAGTTTAATTTATAAACGTACCTAATTGAAACGGTTCAGGGCAAAATTATTATTTTTTATATGATTTATTGAATCACGTTTGAATAATTTTATGTTATTTTGAAAAAGACCTATAATATTTGTGTAATTTTGTGTAGTGTATTATGATCGTTAAAATCAACTTAAAAAACAGTAATACTATTAATGGCATATTTTATTCAAAACATCAACTTTTAATATTAGGATATGCATTTGATTTTAAATTTGTAACCAAAGGCATTAAAAACATTGCAGCAAATATTACATTAAAGTAAACCGTCCGTTTATTTAAAAAATTATTACATTTGTTAAATAAAAATGTTGATAAACTGAAAACAGTTTGTGAATAAACAGTTATTATATAAAATAGAACCAATAAGCAAGAAATATTACAATTAAAATATTAAGCAGATCACAGAAAATGTCAAGGTATGTCATATAAATTCTAAAAAATTAAATATATATTTTATCAAACTATTTCAAGATAAAAACGTATCTTAATCGATACATATAAATCTTTCATTAGACATATTTTATAATAATTATTACCATTCTAGACTTTAATTTATGTTAGTATTATTTAGTAGTTTATATTAGTACTATGTTAATTGTAGTTAGAAATATAGCATAGTTTTAGAATTGTTTCATTATCTTACTATTCTCGCTTCTAGGTGACAGATAAACAGTAATCTTTAATAAAGTTACCTCTGCTTTTACTACTAATGTGGTATTGTCAGACATCTGAATATAACCACCAACAGAGTATAGGTTTGTTTCATCAGCTACCATCCTGTGTCCACTCCTTGGCAATGGTGAAACTGAAACAGAAAGACAAAGAATAAAATAAGTTTTATTATACAAAAATTCTTCAAAAGAATAAATAAAAACAAAATAAAATAAAATAAAATTTACCTGAGTGAGGTTTAATATAGATAGATGATAGCACAGGATTGCTATTAGAGTCAGAAATATCTCCAGTATCCATATTTTCTCTATAAATAAATTTAAAATAAAAAAATAAATGCCTATAATAGATAAATTAATAGTGAATTATAAAATAATCATCAGTATGCTAGAATAGCCATATTTTCGAATTAATAATAAAATAATCTATAGATACCATAAAATATTTATTTTAGACTAAATATATACAGCTAATTATTTTACGTTATTATAAAATCTACTAAAATTAATATGTACTTCTAAAAATTAAAATATTTCTGGGTATCATTATAAACATTTATTAGTATGGATTATTATATTTATTAAAGCACAATAAGCAATTCGTTGAAAACATTAATTTTAAACTAAACTGTTTAGTATAAAAGAATTACCTTTTATTGTGAAAAGCTGTAAATACATTAAATTATGGTATAGATATACTTAGTTATACTTGTATATATTTAACCATTTTTGTTAATGAATTTAACAGAAAAGAATAATATTAACACATAATTTGTTAACTAAAATATTTATATAAGAATTAAATATTTCTCCATGAGATAGGATAACTTTTAAACTGAATAAAATTGTCATAATAATTTCAACCAAAATTAAAGCATCAAACAAAAGTGTGATCTGAAAGATCTTTTTATTCAATGCAGAGTATAAAGTTGTATTCAGGGTATTGAATGAGACAGAAAACACCCAAATCATGATGACTTTACCCCTGCACAAATATTGTACAGATCATAGAGATATGAACAGATACATATATATTCCATTTTTATGGTACAGATAATCTTGACATTAAAAATCCAGTAAATTATATTAATTCTATAACAGACATTATAAATTACCGATTAATCACATTTTGAAATGTGAATTTTATGGCATATTGACCTTGAATTATTATTTTCATTATTAACTACTTTACTATATTAACTACTTGATATCCCATTAAGATAAACGTATTTAAATCAATTACATATATTCAGTCTAACGTTTAAGTATAGTGTATTCATTTACTAAATGCATATACACCCCCAGTGATTGAAAACTTTACACTTAATTTTTAATATATTTTTTGAAATTATACTTACAGTGGAACCTTGCTATAATGACCTTCTAGTTATAACAAACCCAGGACTTGGCTCCCACTATTTATGCAATTTATATCTACTTTTGCTGCATGCAGGAATACAAAAGAAAAGAAACATGTAGCAACTATGTATACTGTACCTTTATGTATAGACAAACAACCAATGAATCACCACACAACAGATACTGGTCGATATGGCAAGTATATCTTTACTGGTTGGAACTTAGTATTTCCAGTTATAGTTGGAGAGAGAGAGATAGAGAGAAGTAAAGTAGACAGCAAGTCAAAAAGCTGCTTATAAGAAGCTGCATTTATAGAAATTGGCAGATACACACACTTTAATAATGAAAAGAATGTATATAACAGTTGAACAGAAACCAGAGATTGTTAAATGTTTAAAGAAAAGTGAAAAACAATCAGAACTTTTCAGTGCATATAACTTACCAAAGAATACAATTGCAACCATTAAAAAAAATTAGAGCCCATTTATGCCTATTGATCGTTTAAACAACAGTGGTAGTGTGTCGCTTTAACGATTGCCATCTGATTCGATATAGCTATTTTTAGCCTTACTCTATCGTTGCGCCTTGGAATTGGATTCTCCAAATATTTTTGCCAGGTTGTATGTTCACTTCACTTTTTCATATATTATTGATTGGCGGT
>JAYRBW010113880.1:0-17787 GCA_036023295.1 Invenusta paracnida
GAAATATCTGTGTGCACATACATAAATGCTTTTCATACATATACACATTTCATAAATGCTTTTTATAAATAGAGTAGAAAAATTTGTTCTATATCTTATTTATACCTACACGCGCACAATCTACTTTCTATTTTCAATACATATTTGTAATATATGTGTGGAATATATGTGTTCTTTCATTAACAATAAATTTTACATAAAAAAATAATTCTATTAATTAAAATTATGTGCGTCTATTTTTTTTAACCTGGCGGCGCCATTGCTAATCATGTGCGTTTTAAAATGTCAGATGACTATTTGTTATTTCCTTAGAATGTGATTAATATTCTATATTATTAATTAGTTAGACAGGTTATGTATGATAATAAAAGAGCTAGGGCAAAACGGACCAGTAGGGGAAGGCGGGGTAATAACGCCCAGCCAGTTTTCTATAAATCTGTTAGCCCCAATATAAATCTTACACGTTATATAGATACCTTAAATACGTAATTTGTTTTAATAATCTAATTAATTGTTTGCAAATGAACTGTTCGCGCAAAACTGAAAATTTCATTTTTTGGCCCAATTTCATCTAATAACGTGAGTTTAGTTATTTTGTCTTATTTTTTTAATTACATGTATATGTAATGGAATTAATATATTTCAATAATAAAAACTATTATTGACTATTTTAGGGAACGTACAACTTTATATTTATGTTATAAATATTCGTAAATTACAAATAATTTCATAAGATATGATATGGGCGTTATTACCTCAATGTAAGTATAAACTGTTTTTTAAAGGAGAAACTGCCATTTCTACATATAGCATTAGGCACTTTTTCATATTTCTAATGAGCTATGCATATTTCTACCTACCCTATGATACTTCTATTAAGCACAGTGCTCATGTCGTATCTCTATATTATGCATATATTCTAGTAACTAAAAGTATGTTAAAATTTTTAATATTTCAGAATGCCTCGAAATTATGTTAAAAAACAAATCGGTGTTTATGGACGAGCGCAGACCTCGAAAATGCTTTGCAACGCAAGAAAATGGGTTCAGTGTGAGACAAGCCTCTATACAATATAACATACCAAGGAGGACACTGCGTGATCGTTTAGAAGTAGCACAACTTTTCTGGACCAAATCCTGGTATAAAAACCATCTTTACAGCAGATCATGAAAAAGAATTGATGAACCATATAGTTTTACTTTCTAAATTATTTCATGGCCTCTACAAAACTGATTTCCGCAGACTAGCGTATGAGTTTGCAAATCGAAACAGTATCAAGCACAACTTTGACAATCGAACAAAACTTGCTGGAGATACCTGGTATTATTTATTCATGAAACGAAACAAAAATATCAGTCTTCGTAAACCAGAAGCCACGAGTATGAATCGGGTTATAAGCTTTAATAGAACAGCTACGCGACAATTTTACAATAACTTAACTGCAGCTCAGGTGGAAAATAATTTTGAACCTCATCAGATTTTTAATGTGGACGAGTCAGGTCTTTCAAACGTTCAAACACCACAGCGTATTTTAACGGAAAAGGGTCAACATCAGACGTGCCGAATCACCAGTGCTGAACGTGGCCAAACAACGACTGTCATATGTGCTATGAGTGCTGCTGGAATTTACATACCCCCATTTTTTACTCCCACTGTCCTCAATGAACCCGACGTCTTGACTGCTTCCACTGTCCTCAATGAACCCGACGGCTTGACTGCTCCCACTGTCCTCAATGAATCTACCAAACTGCATGTACCCCTTACAATTATTTCATCTATTTCAAGCACTAATCAAAGGAAAAGAAAAAAGATGACTTCTATTGTTTTCACCGCATCACCACAGAAAGAAATATTAATTGAAAAAAAGCAAAGGCAAATGCAAAGATAGATGTAACAAAGAAAAGGCAGGTGACCAAAAGAAAGTTCAAATGTGGAGACAATGAAGCTTCGTCGATAAAAAATGCAATTCAATGCCAGAAGAAAACAAAATACATAATTAATACATACAGCTGTGAATTAAGGTGCTTCAACATTGACTGGCATTGGATTGAATCGTCAATCAAAAGAGTTGGAATGTTTCTGTATAATTTGTAGTAAGCCTTATTCAAATTCGAAAGGAGGTGAATTATGGATTCGGTGTGTCAAATGTCAAATGTGGGCTCATGAACAGTGTTCAGATGGGTCCCAAATATATGTTTGACTTTTGTTACTAGATACAGTTGTTTCCGAACTTCCTTTTTTACCATATTGAATTTATTTTTTGTGGATTTTACTATAAATTTAAATAAATGGGCGTTATTACTCCAAATGATTTTTTTTACTCATTATTATATTTTTCACAAAATCTGAATTTTAATGAAAATGTTTTTTTTATTTTTCTTACCCATTCCTATATATTATTAGTGAAGAATGAATTCTAATAAAAAAACGAAATCTTGTTACGATATCCATATTATCATGAAAAATGTATTACTTTCTGCTTAGTATGGCGTTATTACCCCGCCTTCCTCTACAGGAGCGTAAGTTGGCTTTCTTCAGTTCAGTTTTACTTAGTATAAGGCGAAGGATTCCGAAAGTATATATTTTATTTGATGTTGATTTTATAGCACTGGAAATGTGAATATTTTAAGTTCAGGATAAACTTAAGAAGTTTTATAGATATTTTCCCTGCTGGATATTCGTCAGTGGAACAGAGTGGATATGTTTGAAGACATTCGGATGGAAAGCGACTTACATTTGTTAAGATTAATTTAAAGTACTCTGGTTTTTATAATTCAGCAGTTAGACTACTTTGTTAGCTAATCTCATCATGATCTAAAAATAACAAACTTCCTTTATAATATTCTGTGACTAAATACTTATAATTGTTTTATAATTTAGTATAAGCGACACCAAAACGATCTCAACCTATAATAAGCTTTGGGTGAGATACTTAGCTCGATTAATTGTAGTTCGGTATTGGATGTGAATACCCTGTAAAACCATGTTTGTATATGTATAAGTGAGAGGAATTAAACACTAAAACGATAAGACGGACGCTCATCAAACCATAATGACTCTAATGTAAGCAAAATTTGTTTTATAGGTAAACTTAAATAGCTTAACAAAATGTATTATAGGTAAACTTAGATAAATTAAAGGCTCAGAACTGGATAAAAAAATAATTTACGAAGAGCGAATTTGATTTTAAGTCTAATATTACCTATATTACGTATATGTATATATGTACATAAACGTACATATCAAATAGTATTACATAAATTGATCAATATATTCAGATTGTTCAGTTCGTTGAATTTCACAAAAAGGTTTTAGAAATGAGGAAGTGTAATTAGTAAAACGTTTAAACATCATTTATAAATTTTATGAAATAAGAAGATGTTTATCCCATAATATATTAATAGCAGGTACTGACCGTTAAAAATTTTAAAACATTAAACTTTAATGATAATACTTGTTGTAATATTTTATACAAATAAATGCTTCACTGATAAATTGATAATATAAAATTTCATACAATATCTAAAATGCTTTTTCAGACTCAATAAATTACATTTGAATGCATAGTATATGAGTTTAAGAATAACAACTTTATATGTGTGATGTTTAAAATAACAAATGGTTTAAATGATGTAAATAACGAAACCAAATAATAAACAAACCCAACCGAGAATAATAATTATGTCATCAATAAAAAACATTCATCAATTTAAAATTGAGTGAATGATTGCAAAGAAGTAATATAAGTAGGTACATGCAATATTAAATAGAGTTATTTATAAACATATATGTACAATAACAAATATTGTTGTACATATGATTGCAAAGAAGTAATATAAGTAACATGCAATATTAAATAGAGTTATATATAAACATATATGTACAATAACAAATATTGTTTTTCTATATAATTATCCATATAAAAATTTAATTTGAAGTTGACGTGTTACGGATATCGCTGAACATACTTGCAAGCCACACACATAAGAATAAGTAACAAAATAATAATATCTAAAAGAATTACTAAGGGAAAACTATTTCGAATCGTTGCAGAAGCTCCAATCTCTTCACTACTGCCTTCGTCTTTTTCAGTGTTGCACAAGCCGGTTGAATCCTTTTTAATAAGGTGATTTATGTACATAGAAATTCGTCGTTTTCTGTAAACCAACGTGTCCTTTATTATTTGTTCTCCTACTTCATAGGCATGACTAACAAATCAAATTAATATAAAAAATTAAAAAATCAAATTATTGAGATAATGCATAAGTTAAAAATTAACTATAGGGTAATAAGTACACGTTATATTTACTTTATACATAGGGAATTTACTTAGCTTTAATTTATTTTTTCCATGCGCAAGCGAGTGGCAAGAAAAGGTGGAGCGTGAGAACAAACCCCCCCCCCCTCTCCCCCCGTCCATCCGTTTAAGGCTTCATCCAATGGTAGAGCCCGGAGAGTATAAAAGGAACGCGCGCATTTGTTATAGCTCATTCTACTCCTGCTCACGTACTAGACAGTCGTCTCCTCAACCCTCTCTCTGCTCTCAAGATGTCACAATTTATTATCGAGTCACATCATCAACTAGCGATGTTCTTTATTAAAGTGGGATCCTACTGCGTCGCTAAGATGGTAAAATGGTCTATTTATATGGCCAACCTTACTACGCTGGACAATGACGCTACCATATTCTTTAACTCTCCTGTATTTTCAAGTTTCGAAGACCCACTAACAAGTGGTGAGGTTTTCGGGTTCCCCGTGGTCATGGACGAAACAGCGCCAGACGAGCCACACGATCATCTACGGACTAACGTGTGCTGGATAGAGTTTCTGACCAAAAAAAATCTGCAAGGTTACCTCTCTTCTGAGACGACTACTCTACCCAAGGCTTTACGAGACCTCTACCTTGCCACACCTACGCTACGACCTACCTTCTCTCCTACCTCAGACATATACTGGGCTAAGATGTCGAGCAATGTCTGCGGATAGAATTATAAAAGCCGTATGATGTCTGTCTCATGACCGACAATCCTCCATCGGTGGACGCAGCAACAGAAGTTTCAATGGTGACTCATACTCATACGAAGAAGACAGTCCCTCTTTATCAATGGATTAGATAGTGACATGCGACTGCTAAGTATACAACCATTGTTAATCTTATCTTTACAAACACTAACTATCCTCTTCCTCCTTCTCTATCTTTTACTGGATATTTAGAAATTAATCCAGTATACGTACTATATGCTTAGAATTATTTATTCAGATATTAATTGCTCAATGTAAGACACTTCTTCTCATTGTTGTACAATTGTTTAAATGTTTTGTCCATCAATTATAGGTTTTATATCTTTCCATATTTATCTTAACTTTTTATTTTGCCTTATGCACCCGGGTTAAAATAGAATATAAATTTAAAAATAGCCATTTTATCCATAGAAATAATTATTAGAACAATATCATAGATGATAAGTGTTGTGAAAATTGGTAGACACAGACCCAGTATGTTTATAGGTTATCCATAAATTAACGAATATATGGCTTTAGTTGCACCTTTGAAGCATTGAAAAAGTTTAAATAATTTTCGCACCATGTATATGAGTCCAAATCACCCATCGCCTCCACCATGTTTTTTAAAACGGCCGATTTCTGCCATAAGTATTGCAGTAAAGAGGCTAGTGCAAATTCTTCATAATATTGTTCCAATTTCCCATTATAGGATATACTGTAATCCATTCCCGTACGATATAAGTAGATAAGCAGAGATTCTATATCTGCATAGTGAGATATTCTGTCTCTATATCCGAGTCGGATTCATCAAGTCCCTGAACATTACTGCTCTTCATTTTTAGTCCCCCTCACCCTGCTAACTGTTCATGTTTATAACTTGTCGCACTCCCCTATATGTGTGCAAGTCAGAGAAACAAGACAGATGTTAAGGTGGTCAAACTCATTTTATTAAAACATCAATAGTAAACGAGTAGTAGTAGTCGTCTAACAAACTGTCAAATAATAGCATCACCATTACGAGCAAGACGTGTTCGTACAATCGTAGTCATAGGCAGCTTACACACAAATCTTTTATATAAATAGTACAAGCAATAGCCGCCACATTGTGTTATTAGAGGACCCTGAATAAAAGTAGAGGTAAATGTCTACCTACGAAAGCACTTTATTTAACCAAAGTTGTACACGAGGCGGAGGCAGCTGTCCAAAAGAATCAAATACCTCCCCACGTCCATTGCGGAGAATAACACCGACGATTAAATGTTGACCGGGGAGATTGTCTGTATACGTATTGACAATAAGGCCAACAGCGCCGGCCTTATCCGGATTCCTGAGTTCAACGGGGAGACAATTTACCGGTTAGACACCCAGAAAGTATTTGTCTAAGTGGTAGTGTAGACTCACAAAGCGAAGCAGTTGATTTGTATAGAGCATCCTAGAGTTAGCACTTAAAGTCAATAAGCACTTGACACTGACATGTGATTTTCCCCTTTCCATCGAAAACGGCCATAATAATCACTTTTATGGATTCTGCAACTGCATTACCAAATTTGAGCTCCAATAAAAGTTTCCCCTCACTATAGGGTTGTGCATGGCCAGCAACTGTTAGATCAGGCGTTAGATTAAATGCAAACAGGGCAACGAGAGCCTCCCGCAGTAAAGTCGCCAAGTGTGATATCAATATTTTCATCGCGATTAAACATTTCCAATTCCTGTAGTAGTCCATCTATGTATTCTCGTACACGGAGTTTCTTATCAAAGTTGGGTGTGAGTGGGCGGAAGAGGACGGTAAAACCCTCCCTATGGAGCGCCAGACGTTCCAATGAATTGTGCTTAAATTTAAAAGGGTTGCGTGCAATATCCCAATTATAGGCCTTTTTATCAACCATACCAATAATGACCATTTTTGGCATGTGACCGCGAAAATGCCCATATCGTATATGACTCATCGATCGCGAAGGAATAGTATATGTCTGCATAGTTATATGTTGTAGCGGGTAGATTGCACTCTATTTTCAAACAGTTTTTCATACTTCATTTAGGAGTATGAAGAGACCTTAACCCGTCTAACACATGTAGAGAACGAATTCATCAATAATCACATTTGAAGCGTTTTGAGCTGCTGTTTTATTAAAGATGTAAAATTTAGGCTTGCAAAAAATCCAATTAATACGCACATCAAGCTGGCTGAGACGATACTTGCCCTGCTGACACATATTCAGATACAAAGGACCACAGAGGTCAATCGATCGATTCAACCCCTTTAACGCTATTCAGACGTTGTGTAAATCCACTGTTTGCCGCAACCTTTGTTTCCATCTGTCCTGCGGTATACTTGATAAAACCAGATCTCAACAACTGTTCCCGTTTACAAAATAGAAAGGTTACTGAGAATGCTCTGTAGGAATACATATTCACCCCTCTTTCAATTTGCGAATTGCCTAGTGTAAGCTTCACATCGGAGAAGATGAAGTGCATTCAATTGTTTACTAGTGCCATCTTTTGTGTATCGGCTGTATAGGAGGTACCATCTTCTGTTACAACTTTGCAACGCAACTGAAGCATGATATGGTTCATGTCAATATATCAATCAGGGGAGAACATAATTGTAAACTAGATGGGAGCATTATCTTGGGTGATATTATTGAGAGGGTGCACATTTACCTATTGCGCAAGATCAAGCACAGTCTGAACACGTCTCCCCTAAAAAATAGACCTCACTCTTTGTACACGGACAGTCACTTGGTGTAATCATACTATCGGCAGTCTTCTATGTCGTTTAACAGGAGGAGTGGCTTTTTTCAATCTACCCCCTTTCCTGTTTATAGGCTTGGCTCTTCTCCTCCTACGAGCTCCACTACCCTGCTGCCCAATGGGAAAGACATCCTGTCCCAGATGTTCGCGTCTAATATCATTAATTTCATAGCGGCCTCGCTTCTTGAGATTTTCAGAAATACTTTTAAAGTTTCCAGCAATCATGTCTCTTGCCATACCCGTACCTAGTGCAAGTGCAGAAAAGGCGGCACGCTTCAACAATTTTTTTAATACGGCAGTAGTTTTCTAAGTATTGGCATTGCAACGCGTCCGATTTTTTTAAATAGATTACCACCCATTTTTCTTCTATAACCCGAGTAAACAGGAGCGTTCCACCGCTCTGTATTGGTATCGTATAGCCCATTATATGTATATGTGTGGTGGGCTTGTCTCCACTCCATGTTTATAGAGTTAACCTCCAGCATTTTATGTCTGGAAAGGCACGCACTATTCCATCGAGTGGTTGTTCAGCTTTCTCATAAAACTCAGACACTCAATGACCGGCATACTTTGATCCTACAGCCCGCTTTAGTCTAGTCTCAAGACCCATCATATGGAACTTTTATGCAACTGTTTACGGCTGTAGTAAATGTAGTCAAGCTCGATCAATTATGACCTCTGTCAGCGCATCTTCATCCCTCCGATTGGTATCAGCAGTAAGAACCGATATATTATGCTGAGTAGGGAATTCATTTCACGAGCATCTTTCACCAATTCATCACCCTAATAGCCTCTCATCGCTAAAGGCTACAACTGCCATTGTATAAGCAAGAGTGAGTGTGTGCATGTGTGCGTATGTTTATGCTGTTCGATAACGGATATGAAGTGTGACTAATGTCTTACCCTCAACAAAGGGGACTATCTGCCCTGCAACACAGCATTACTTCAGTACTATTAATTGTGTGCTTGTTGAGGGGGACATAGAGTGGATTATCATATACATGGACTGGTAATTGTCTGTCCAAAGGCACCTCCACTGTTAGAATTAACTGTGCATAGAGGGTGTACAAGTGCATTATTGCCAACATTTATTTCCAGACATAGGTCATAATATACATAGACTGTAGATTCACCTTCAAGGATTTATAGAATAATGGATGACTTTGATTTCCCTAAGTGTAGCATTAGTAAAACAAAATACATTAAATGAACGTTTATAGTCGGACATGCAAAATTTCACTCTGTTACTTGATGCAATAAATTCAAATCGATGTTTACTCCTATCATTCCTAAGAAGTTTGTGGATTTCGTCCCAGTTCGGGTGAAATGTAGTATCCATCGGGAATTGTTAGCGATACTACCTTTGCTATTTCAGAAGTAAGTCCAAACTTAAATGGTCGAAACGCTGCCGATTTTTTATCTAAAATTTGATATAGTTCTTCATCTATTTTTTTCATCAGTCATTTTCTATCGGTTTTTTCTTATTGATCTGAATGCTTGAACAGTGCCATAAAATGCGGATATCTATAGGAAAATATTCCTCCTGGTGTACGTGTAAGGTCGCATGTAGTAGATTTATCTCCATCACTTTGTTCGAAAAATTCACTCTCTTTTTGCCTCTGGAGTTATATTTACCGGATTTTCTACACCCCCAAATCCAAATAGAAAGGCGGTATAAGGATCCAATGTGATGGAGAAAAAATGAGTCATTTTTTCTTGTAATAGCAAATTTCCGCAAACTATCATTATACAATAGAACAATTTCTTTATGATCAATTATTTATCTTACTTTATTAATAAGAATCATTCGTTTTCCTGATGACGGTGATGAGCCTATTGTTTCAAAAACGTCTTCAGGTTGGATAAAAATATTGACAGTTTTCTCCGGCTTAATTTTGTGGATATGAATCTGTTCTCCCATACTGATTATTTTGATTGAATTGACAAATAACATCTCAACTAGACCGTTTCTCATTGATCACCCAGAATATCCAAGTTTATATTATTAGCCAGCTGTGTTGTATAGTGATATAGTGTGTTTATATGATATTATTTGCCCTCCTCATGCACATTTTCGGGAGAACAATAAAAGCCATCACTCTGAATAACATGGGACATTTTCCCCACGAGTTAGATGGGTATAGGGTATCCAAATAAGCTTTTGTGTGTATCTCTCCAGCGCAAAATGGCTTGATTATGCACAACACTACCGCGTGTGCGAATAACCTTATCAATACGATAGGTTTCATCAAGTGCACTCACTCTCTGCATTTCCTGCTTATAAAAGCTACCCTCCACTAAACTGCCAGACAGAGAACGTAGTGTATAAGTAACGAGGTGTACTTTGAATTGACAGCATGAACCAGAAATTCTTTCTAACTCCAGCTGGGTACATAACCCTTTTCAAATGTTGCTTTGTGTCTGGAAATTCGCACCCGCTCACTGAGTTTATACTTTGCTTTCCGTTTGCTAGGCTTGTATAGGTGTAACCAGACATCTGTCTCATTAACAGTAGTTACTTGACTTGGCGCACAGCCAAGTATACGATGATGACTGTTATTATAGGAGGTCAAAAGTTTAGGAAGCAGTTCCAAACACTTGTATGTACCCTGTTTAGTAAAAGCACGCTACATTTTCGACTTCAAAATACGATTAAATCTTTCAACCATGGCTGCCTTGTGTGCCAGCCATATAGTGAGAGCGTTCTGCTCTTATTAGTGAGGGCTGCATGGTGTATTAAATCAATGATGAAGGTATATAATCCTGTGGGTGGTCACTCAGTATGACTTTTCCTTCAGAGTCCCATGTGACTCCAATTGCCACTAGCTAATTCAGAATATTTGTCGCTCGAGTGCGTATCTGATCTGGGAACTTGTCAATACTCCGCTGGATTATTGATAAAGATAGAGGTGATGGTGGAGGAAGAGGAGGATGAGATACAGGTGGCGCTGACTCTTTGTTCATTCGTTTTCTTTCTTCATGAAGAGTATAGGCATAGAGCTTTCGCGTCTAATCAATAGGCAGGTGACTATAATCCATATAGGTGCCATATCACTGTAATAGCTTTGTCACTCCAAATTCAGCACCACTTGATATTTACGACCCCTGCGAGTGCAGTATTCCCTGTTAAAGCGAGTAAAGGGAGAAGAAGAGGAAACACACCTCTCTTTTGTATACCTCCAAGGATTTTTCTAATGCAGTTTTTTCCCTCTGGCTTGTTGTGAACTCGATTCCTCTCATGGAGTATGGGATTGCAACAGGAATTTACAGACCTTCGTAGTTTGTCTTTGTGTCTGACAACGTATTAACGAGTTTTTTCTATCCAGTCGGACTCTCTTTGTATTCACGTCTTCACACTTAATATCTTTCGGAATATTATACAATAGCGCAACAATATTTTTCAATTGACAACTACTTGCTTGCTTATTTAATTTCTATCTCTCTTTGTTACTATCAACTACTTTGACAAGTTTACGGAGAAAATATCCACTCATATCAACACTAGCCATGTTTATATACTATAAAGAGTGGGACATAATTTACTTTTGTTTATCGGCCAGTGCAAGGGATGACTTTGGAAGGACATATACATATACACTGTGGAAACTCATTCGGTAGACTACATGTACAAACGCGCAGCTCCTCAGGAATATTTTGATACATGTCAAGAAACAAGTAAGAGTGTGGGCGTATGTTCACTTATATGCACCAGTGAGAAAGCCTTCTGGCCTGGGATAGGCATTAAATCTGACTGGCATCTCTCGGAGATTTGAATAGCACCATATACTGACTATTTAGTGGGGTTAGTTCAGTTCTTCCTAGACCCCTGTATAGATTATGAATAATGGATATTACCGTGCTAGATTTACTGTGTACAAGTCGAGAAAACAAGTTATTGATTACTTTAGAGTTTTCCGCCTCCATCATTAAATGTCTAATGCAATCGTATCATGAGGTTTTACTATGTAAAATGAATCACGCAGCCCCTTTTCATATACTCGTCGGTGAAAATTTAAAGAGGGCTCGTATTGACTCCACTAAATCAATGTACTGTTTATGGTGGGATATCGAAAAGCAAGCCTCTGTTTAATCAATTTCTCCCCAAATGTTGTCTTTCCAGCCTGGCTGAGACTTACCACTAATATAGCGGAACGGTGTTTTAGTCCACCATGTAGGTATTTATACCCACCATGTTTATGCATTTGAACCAATCAAAGATCGAGAAAATATTGCTAAGTTTTGGTTGGTTGATGCCCGTAAAATAGACTATACAAGCGTAAGATGATAACAGTTTGCTCATTTTCCCGACTGTCCGGTTGTTCTATCTCAAAATGGTCAGATACCGAATCTCAAATTCGTACAGTATCTGCTCGGATTGCAACTGCTTTTTTTACAGTACATGCAGTCTGCATTTTAAATCGTATAACGAGAAGAGATTTCACTACTGTTTAAAGTGGTGGTGTAGGAGTACTGACAATATTTCAGCAGTCTATTCGAGCGAGTTGTTGATGAAACGATGCCATGGACTCTGCACTGGTGAATCTCAAATGGATTTGAATGGTCTGAAGGGGGGGGGGTGTCATTTTTCTGGCATTTTTACCTTACTACTCAAGCGATATCAGTATATTATATATATATATATTATTGAGATGAGTAATTCTGAACAGATAAGAGCAGGAATGACCAAAACTATATGTATAATTAAATAGTCATTGTGTTTAGTAAGTATACTCCATTCAATATAGTGCTAGTGTATAGCACAATTAGTATATCAACTATTAGTATAATAATTGCTATATATATTATTATTCATTTATATTTATCATAAAAAAGCATATTTTCTACTATATATCCTTACAAACTCTGTTGATATAATATTTCAGACTGTTGTAGTGTATGCATTAAACTTACGTTTTAATTGAAATCAATATGAATTCACTTGAAAAATTGTATTTATTAAACTCGTTAAAAACATTATCAACAACATTTAAGGCGTCGCGAAGGAGAGCAAGGCTATACAGTTTATTCTGCTCCAACCAATCATCCTTCTTACCCTAAAATAGAAAGCAATGGAATAAAATAAATTTAAATACTCTAAATTGAGAAAAATGCCACGATTGTATACAAAAAAATTATAAATATAGTGGGTGCTATCGAGTATCATTTTTATTTGGAGAACAGGCAAAAACTCACTAAGTAATAAATGAAACAAATGTATATTATTTTATGGAAAACACTGCTACAATTATCTATTCAAAAATAAAGTTTAATACCAAAAATACAACTTTGTACTATCCTATCTAAAAAATACAAGAAAATGCGTCAGTATAATTACATAGTATATTGACTCAATTAGACACTAACATAAACAAATCTCTATTGACCACTAATACATAAAGTTCAGTTTCTTCTTTATTCAGAATATATAGTTAAAGCTCCATTTTTATTGTTTATGGCGTTCGATCTTTCTCAGGAATCGAATAACAGCGTTAGAGATTTTGTGGAGGATAACTCTAGTTGTAGTCGTGAACAAGATCTGTAAATCTGGGTTGCTCATATTTAGTGTATTGTGCGAGAAAGTGTGTTGTGTTTGCTACGATGTAACAATTTTAATTATATTCATTACTGTCGCCATTCATGTTAACAATATTTTCTCTTTATTAAACTGTCACAACTTACTTATTCACTTACTTATTATGCTCGATATTTTTAGAAAATAAATTATTATAAAAATTTATAATGTCTTAATATATTTTTTAAGCATATATTTAATAAAAATGTATAAAAATGTAAAAGTTAAGTAACCTTTATTCAAAGCGCCATCTCTTTCGTCTTCAAACAGTCTACTTTGTGTAGTCCAAAAAAGTAGTGAGGATAATTATCATTACTACTAATTATCAATAATATATTTTAATCTGTTATAGCTTAATAATTAAAAATAACAATATAAATAAATAATAATTCTTCTATTCGCTTTATTAGCTGTACACAACATGTTTAATTATTTCCTTTAACCCTTCGGATCATTTGCATTATAGTTGTCCTTTCCTCCCTCTTCTCTAATTGTTATCACATTGTACCAATAACAACTTTATGTGTAAGGTTTATAAAACTTATCATCAGGTTCGTTTAATCACCTCCTCTAAATTGGAATTTGTATAATTTGCGTTGGTACTGTACTCTTCATATTTTTAAATTCGATAAAGTCAGTATATTGGAAGGTTTAAGGCGTCGTCACTGTTACATTTATCTATAAAGATAAAGATAAAGATATCCAAAATCTTAAATCTTATGTATAACTTGAAAATTTAAGCAAGATAATTATTGTTTTTCATGTATGTTTTCAAGAATATATTTCACTAAATTATCCAATTGCGCCACTTATTTATATAACCTTGAAATTTGCAATGCACATCTTTAATAGTTTTAGGTCGTGACACCATCCTCGTCATCATCCTGCTTATCAGTGAGGGTTTGGTATTATATATCACTAATAAATATATCGTTTTGCCATAACGTGTGTCCCATCTTTTAAACAGGATATGATTAATATATGTCAGTAAATACACGAGAGAAATAAAATGGGTTTCCGCATACAAAATAAGGCCAGTATGATGGTTTTTGTGTCAAATATGTATGATATAGATTATCATTGTTGAGAAATGAATCGAAAATTGTGACAAACTATTCCATAAATTAAAACTATTTCTTAGATTACTGTGTATAATAGTTTTCCTACGACTATAAGACAATATGTTTCGTCTTAATTTTGTAAAAAAAATTTAATAACTAGGTTTTCGAAATCATTTGTACACTGCACCTCTAATTATGCATTATTAAACTTATTTTTGACTTTCAGATTGTAATTGAAGTTAATAAATTATTACATTTCTATTTCCCATTAAACATTATCTAAACAAAAGCGACCGCGTCGCAAAAATGAAAGCCAAGAAACGAGCTTCTCAAAAGAAAAACATTGAAATAATATTGATGATAGGAAGTACAGCCATTAAAAAATTGATATAAAAAGGACGCCAAGATTTAAAAAACAAAATGTTAAAATTATAATGATGATACATAATACAGCCATCAAAGAAATTGATATAAATATGGCGCAAAAATATAATTGTTAGAATACTTTCTGTTTAAAATGCATAAATGTATAGATCAATATGGAACATAGGTATACCTCTAAACTGTAAAATTCATAAAAATATGACAACAAAAATTATGAAAAATTCTTTGCACTGGATCATTTTAACAAAAGCAATGAAACCCACGCATGAATACAAAAGTGGTTAGGGTTAGGGTTAGGGTTAGGGTTAGGTTATTAATTTTAGTAATATACTATAATTTATACCATTGCCACGACATTTTTCATAATTTTTTGTCA
Source organism: Invenusta paracnida (assembly GCA_036023295.1). Classification (NCBI taxonomy): domain Eukaryota; kingdom Metazoa; phylum Platyhelminthes; order Proseriata; family Coelogynoporidae; genus Invenusta; species Invenusta paracnida. The sequence continues at coordinate 15,149 of JAYRBW010113880.1, forward strand.
TATTTTTATGAATTTTACAGTTTAGATGTATACCTATGTTCCAAATTAATCTATACATTTATAACAATTATATCTTGGCGCCATGTTTATATCCATTTCTTCGATGGTTGTACTATGTATCATCATTATAATTTTAACATTTTGTTTTTTAAATCTTGGCGTCCGTTTTTATGTCATTTTCTTTAATGGTTGTACTTTATATCATCAATCTCATTTCAATTTTTTTCTTTGAAGGAGCTCGCTTCTTGGCTTTCATTTTTGCGACGCAGTCAATTTTGTTTATATAGATTAAATATAGAGGATAACATAGATATATAAGTCAATACCATTACACGCCCTCAATATATATATATATATTGCTGCCCTTAAAATGTAGTCCATTATAATAATATATTATTAAACGTAAAATTTAAAATCTAAAAGAATTTTTAAAATTATTTGTTTTTGTCTCTGAACCATTTAGTGAAGATGGTTAGTGGCTCTGTTCACACCGCTGACAACTGTATGTGTTGCAATTGGGACGCCGACACTGAGAACAACCGACTCTTGATTTTCGATCAATTGTGCGATCACAGAGACTACATCGTTGCTGTCTTGGGAGTACAATCACCCCGCCCAGCAGCAGCTCCTCCGTCGGGTCGGATCGGAACAACAATGCCCATTATGTGCAGTACAGCTTTCACGTTTGGTTGATTGGCAGCTGCTGAAGTCGCTCGTTGACACACATACGCGTTGATCAACTGCATTCTGATAGCTAGGAGGAAGTTGACGTGTAGGTGCTGTAGTATCGTCGAAACAAAACACAGATTGAAATTCGAGAACTTTTCTGTGCATATTCAGTAACCAAGTATCTGTAGTTATATTGACAGCCTGACAATGACATTGACAGGTTCCTGCCTTAACCTCACACGAGGGTTCGTTTTAGCCCATTTCCTAGTTTTACATAGTATATGTAGACTAGGTAATAAGAATCAGTAACATTATATCTAAACTCCCAAATGTTATTCTAAATCAATCAGACAATAAAACATAATACGCCAATGACATTACCCCTGGATTTTCCGTCATATCACAACAGCTATTGCATGGGCGCATTTTTTCTGCACCATTGCACTACATTGGTGTGTCAAGGTATTTATGAAAGTAGTTTTGAAATAGGAAAGTAGCGAAATGGTGCAGAAATAGAAAAATAAATCTTACATAAGTAAGAATGAAGTCTCCTTCTTCAAAGTCAAAAAAAGAGATAAAGCACAGCAGAAAAAGAAACAGTTAGTGCATCTATAATTTTCGCAGCTTTCAGCTAAAATTTTGGAAGTACCAGCAGGTACTTCCGATTTTACCAATGATTATTTTAGCAATGTTTCAATGAAGGTCCTAATAAAAAAGTGTATAGGCCATCCGAGCTACGTCTATAACAAGGATACATCTACACGGATGATTCCGCTATCGGGATTATTAAGTATGACGGATTAAGTAACTTGTTGTAATTAGAGAATACAATGTTCACAGCTCTACATTTGGGGAACACCATCAAAAGCCAAAAAAGAATGATACATCTTTATAACGTATTCCATTTGTCAGTTTACAAATCGCAACATAATTATATTGAAACGTATAAGTTTAGACAAGTTTAATTTAAAAACATTTTATTTCTCAAAATTTCCGTTTGCTGTAATTTGACGTTTTTATTAACTCACGTAAATTTATTATTATTTTAATGTTGTTAAGCGTATTGATTGTTACATAATGGTTAATTATATTACCTCTAAATTGTTTTATCAACTTTTTTTTAATTGATGTTAGTTCCCCAATTATTGTTAATAGCTGCATTATGTATAGGTTAGTTGATGAAATAAATTTATTCTTAAGTCAGAATTCGGTGCATTTCTTGAGGGCAAGGGCGTAGCCTGAAGAAAATTAACCAAATTCTGACGAAACCTCTGAATTTGTTTATAAACTTTTATTTAATTGAAGTTAGTGTTCCTATTATTGTTAATAGCTGCATTATGTATAGGTTAGTTGATGAAATAAAGTGATTCATAAGTAAGTATTTGGTTAATTTGCCTGAAGAAATTAATCAAATTCTGACGAAGGAATCAATTTATTTCATTGATTAACCCTATTAATTTCTACTGCATTGTATTACGGAAATTAAGTAAATTTTAAATTTGGAACGGTATACAACGTCATTTGCCTGTTTTATTTCCCTGATATTCAAAATTTTATTGTCAATATAAATATATTTTTTTTCAATAAATTATTGGTTGAGAATCTAATTATCATTTCATTAGGTACATTAGATAAAGATTATATAAGTATATATAGGTATTAATACATAATATGCTAATCTATATCTAATTCATGAAAACTACTAATCGGCAGATTGGTAGTTTTCGAGAATTAAATTTCTCTGATCATTAAAAAAACTATAGATTGACATACTTAATCTATGGTTATTGATTTTGATTACTATTCCGATTTTCAAATTATTTAATTTTATTCGAATGATTTTAGTCTTTTAAAAATTGCTTGGAAGAATGTCAGATTTATTTGATTTCGATTTTGTTAAAGGAATCATTCCATACAGTATACATCACTCAATAAATCGATTTTACTGTTTTTAACTATTCATTTTCAAT
>JAYRBW010113891.1:0-17787 GCA_036023295.1 Invenusta paracnida
TCAAAATCGGGATGACTATCGAAAACTTTGCAAATTGGTCACCGCTGGTCGAAACCGACCATAAGGATATTGATGATGATATTAGTAATGATATTTGCATTAAACTATATAGGCGATAGATGTACTATGTCCAAATTTTCAGATATATACAGATAAAAACTATTGGTGATGTCATTTTCTGATATGGATAGCTTTGACTATAATGCTTTGCTAGCCATAGTACCTACATTTCTCTTTCTATAAATTTCCTCGCTGTGCATTCCTCGTTGTTATTAAAAAAAGCAAGAGATCTCCATGGTAATGTACGCATTTCTCATGAAAACACGGAAAACATAATTCAATTGAACTGGCTTTTTTCTATTATCTATTATAGGTAATGTATATCCTGTAACGGGCTTAATTTTAATCGTACGTGTATATTATTTTGATATATTTTGAGAAAAGAAATGATATATTACTGACAACACTTAGAGGTATTAGTCTTTTGTCAAACACGTTTACATACATGATATAATGTTTTATGTATTCTACTTTGCTTGCCATAATTTGCAATTGCATTTAATTAATTGTATACGTATAATCCGTACCTTCTGGTCATACTTATAGGTTTTAGTAATATTTACTGGTATGTCATGTATGTCTAGCTACGTCACACATTCAGTTTCCTAAATGTTTAGCTAAAGGAAAAGCCTACGCAGAAAAAACAGAAGAGAATTATATAATATTCGATATTGAGTAGACATCATGAAAGCAGGTTTTGCAAAGGCAACCTTGAATAAAAAAACTACCTATTTGTAGTCTAATAAGCGAGGAAGGACCGCGCCGTGAAGCGAGTAACTCGATGGGTCCCAAAGAGCACTTTAGAGTTAAGTGTAGCTCTATAATTGTTCATGAGTTATTCACTGTATATTATATAGTTAGCTTTTGTTAGTATAATCTTTCCACTACATAAGACACGTTGGGTATCTTCTAATTATATTATAACATTACACAAAGCAGTAGGACAAGTAGGTAGAGCTTATTCTACTAGACCCTTTCTTGCCCCTTCCTCTTTTTCCTCTTTTCCATTTCCATCATGACTTTGATGGGGTCTGTTCTATGAAAGAGATTAAGCACATAGCAAAATATAGGTACACGTGTGTGTGTGTGTGCAAACGAATGCGAGCGAACGAAGAAAAATTGTGTTTCAATCTGTCTGACTTCATTTCTTATTTCTTCTCCGAAATACGCGCGAGGAGTTGGTTGGAAGAAATACAAGAACTTTACTTTGCGAAAAGATCTTTAAATGTTCTTAAATCTTTAGCTACATTATAGATTAAATTATAAAAAAACATATTGCATTATCTATTTTCTCTTCTAATTATTTTCAGTTTATGTTCTATAAGTTTTTCTTGAGTTGCACACACACATGCTTTAAACTCTATTATAGCAAATGAACGCTCTGTTTATTTAGAAATGCATATTATAAGGAATTCATGTTTCAATGTTTGGTTGCTTTTTATTAATTGAATATCCTACATCGAAACTAATAGGGACAGTATTACCTGTAAAGTTTTTATTGCATTTTTGTAAAATAATACAGTATTTTTCATAATCAGGACAACAATGATTTATATTATATTACTCTTAATTATTATTTTTTAATCGTTACATTCTATCCATTTGACAAAATATAATTGTTTGTTGTGTGAATCTAGTAAAAATATACATACTTATAATAATTCATATAAAAGGGAAATATTTAGGAACTAATTTTAAATAATGTTTATTAAATCTATATTTCTTGATTTTTAACATCTCCGCGTTAAATTACTTTTCATGTATAAATATTATAAGAAAAATAAATTATTTATCTAAAAGGCATAAACCTGTTAAACTTTTGTTCTCAAAGCGACGATGATTTTCTGTCGATTATATCATGTTATTTCTTAATTATATGGCGGTAATGTTATCTGTTCTAAGCGTCTATTTTCTTCTGTTTGAAGTCCTTGTTCTGTTTATAAGAATGTAAAATGAACAATTACCTGCTGTAATTACGAGTTCATCTTTACAAAAGTGAAATTGTTATAATAATTTTAAGAAAATGCAATATTATGCGTTTAATAATATGTCTATTTGAATTAATGTTTAATTATTATTTCTTATTTTCTCTGCTTAAATGTCGGTGCTTATTCTGAAAATTTATCCTCTTCTTATTTTTACTGTTTTCGAGTAAACTGCGCAACCTTTAATTACAGTTTATGAGTAAATATTATTTCATTAAGCAATAAATTTACTTTTTACTAAAATAAAAATCGATATTTTAGCTTTGTTTAAAATTGTTCTCTTACCAAATATTTTCCGATATTTCTTTAACTGTTTACAGTTTGTTCGATTAGGCAATAAAAAAAAATTATTATAGTAATTGATGCCCATTATTATTAAGCTTATCGCACGCAATCTGTTTCCACTTTTCATCTTTATTATACCCTTCGTTTTAACAGCACTCCATTCTTTCTGCCTCATTAGTATATACAAAAATCGCCGTTATCTTCTCTCTTTTTTCAGAGCTATCAAATATTTCACGTCGGGCTTGAAAGCTGATCCAACCTATCTTCGTGGATATGTCTGTCGTGCTGAGGCCTATGCTGATATGAAAGATGTAAGAATCTAAACTCGACGTGTGTTTGGAGCTTTTTGAGTAATTCTAGTATAATATAGTGAGATACTATTGTAACATTTCCCTATTGAATCATGTATTTGACATAATATGTTAAATATGTTTAAATCTAATAATATCGCTACGCTCACATAAATAGATTTAGATAATATTATGCTCTTATTGAAGGCTCATTCTTGTTCATTGTAATCTTTTATAGTATTTACAAATCATTTTACTTTCAGAAAAATATACCCGACAGCTTAAAATGAATTTATTCTATCTATGATATGCGTATAATAACATTAATTTTCATTTATTTATACTTTTTAATGTTTTTGTGATAATATATTTTTCAATGTCTAACTAATTTTAAAAATGTATTTTTAGAATCTAGGTTTTTTAAATAATTTTGAATATAATTTCATTACTTTAAAATATCTCATTTTAATAAGCAACAAATTAAAAGTACAAATCTTACACATGCTATTGTGCTATAATGAAGATAATAATGAACGAGTATACAATATTCTGCTATATTTCAACAGGATTTGTTATCTTTGATCATTTTTTATAAAACATAGTCATTATAAAATTTAATTTACTAATTTACTATTATTACAAATGGTATGTAATATACCTATAACAATACTCGTAGGTGTTATTTAAAAAAGAATCTATTATAATAGGTGAACTTGAGTTCTGTGGTTTTACTGAATATCCAGAAGACTTGCATCTCGTTGATGGCATAGTTGATCTGTATTCTCTATCATGCCTGTCCCTCCCTCCCAATGAATTCAGTTCAAGAACGCTCTGCTCGACATCACCCGAGCCATCCACATCCGTCCAGACAATCCCGTCTACTTAATGCTGCGTGGTCAGTTTGTCCTTAATACGGGGAACCTCGAGTTGGCCGCCTTCTGTGTTCGCCATGCCGCTGAGATGAACCAGGATCTTGGTTCCTCGGCAACACAACAGGTCTGCATTATATCGTCAAAAGCATAGGAAACATGAGAGGAACATATTTTATCGATATTAATTGATTTGGCTAGACAATAAACAGCACTATGAAAATATCAAAACACAAAAATGTACATTTAATAATTCCATTTTATTCGATACTATTGATTGTCAATAATCATAACTTGTGTAAAGCATAGAATAGACAATCATCGATCATTTTATCAACTCGTTTTTATCCATGTGCGCATTTTAGGCATTAGATTAATCCATTTGAGTGCTATATCAGAGTATGACGTTAGTGACAACCATTGTTACTCATTATTATATGTGTATATGTAAGAATTTTGTGTATATATATGTAATAATACGAAGAACATTATATCTAAAGCTAGGATAGTAGCATTTGTTAGCTCCTTCAGCCAACCTACAATGACCTTGGTATTATAGGATTTTACAGGATTAGTAGCAATGTTAGCTCATGCAGCCAACCTACAATGACCTTGGTATTATAGGATTTTACAGGATTGCGCATTCTTGTAACCATATTTAAACATATTCAAAGTTTTGAAACTATTTAACTTTTACTATTTTACGACGCTAAAAGTTTATCAGCGAGTCAATTTGCATGCTTATGGCTGTTATTATGTAGAATCCCAGATATATAGGTTTAAATGTCGTCTGTTTTCGTTATATTTCTCACTCTTCAGACCCAATAACACCACCCGCCTAAACCTTCGAAGAGTTTCATGAAGTTTTTAATAGATACATAGTTGTTTGTCATAAATTTGTAAACGCTATATGTAAAAAATCTTTAAATACCCTATTAAAGTCACCGATTTAAAATACAATTTGTAACTGTAACATATCAATGGATTTATATTATTTTTATAGCAGAACATTACCTTCATTTCATTGGTTACAAAATAGGAAAAAAAATAACTTTGGAAATCGGCATTCAGTAATAGTAGAACTACTTCTGAAAATTATCAAAATTTAAGAACAAAAGTTTTGTTGTTATCATTGAATTGTTACTTCTAACCTATGATTAAAAAAGAGGGAATTCTTGTATTTCATAACCAGTCACAGAATGAGATATTAACATTTTACTATTTACCATATTAAAGAGTACAGCGATTCATGAAAATTCATATTTTTGATCAGGTTAGAAATTTAATTAATTTGTTTTGATTTTATTCATTTTAAAACAAACTTTGGACACATAAACCGTATTATATATAGTTTCCATATTCATTTAAATTAAGGTTTCTATCATATGTTTGGCTATAAATCTATAAGAAAAGATCTGATAGATGCATTAACGTGTATTTGTAATGTATAATATAGTTTATGTATATTAATTTAATTTAATGTATAAAATACACGAAGAAATCAAATGATGTGCAATATGTCAATTAAAAATATAGCTAAATTTATAATTTTAAATTAAAATATGAATTTTCACGAAAATCAAAGCAATTTCTTAGAACACGCGGAATTCTTAAATATGGGAAAATAGTAAAATGTTAATATCTCATTTTGTGACTGGTTGTGCAATACTAGAATTATATATTTTTCAATTATAAGTTATTAGCAATTTATTGAGCATATAGCAAACCTCTTGTGCTCAAATTTAGATATTTTTCAGAAGTAGCTCCCGTTCTATAATCGATTAAAACTATACAATTAGTTTACTCATTAACGTCGAATTATTGATTTATCGATCTGTCTTTTAAAGCTAAAGATGTTCATTGTGTGATGACGCATATTTGTGTCGCAGGCAATATGAAGTAAATCAAACATTTTAAATAAAATATTAGCTATCTTTTGGTATGAAAATTCATATATTTATTGATGTTTAAGAGTTAACAACACATGTGATACAGTCTTAGTTTATGGTGTTGCTACATTTATGGCGAAGATTGTATTAGAATTATTCCTTTTTGAGAGAAACATGATAAGTTTTCCTAGCAACCGTTGATATGGTTTTAATTTTGCATAGCAGCCACTTTTTATATTTACAATTTTAAACTATCTCGATTATTTCGAAAGCTATCAAAAAACGAATTTTACTGAAAAAATCTTCAGAAAATACAATGCTTAAAGTCTTGATAATGTCTATAGCATAATAATATCAAATTATAACATATCATCATGATTTAGAACTAATTTCTAGTTCCAATAAAAGTCAAGCTAACACATTTGAGGCTTATTTGAATTAATTTATGATATTATTAAGCTCACATTTGTTACATTTGATATTTCATGTCAACTCCGTCCAGGCCTTGGTCCAGACATTCCTCAAAAACTACGACAAGGCTATTGACGCCCTGGCCTATGCCAACAGACTAACGCCCTCACAGGAACTTCTCACACTACTGGGCAAGACGCAGATGAAGGCTGAGCGATGGCAGGACGCTATAGTCACCTTCAGAAAGTGTCTCGAACATTTGGTAAGTCAGCACTTGAATGCTTTAAATGATAGCAATTTGCTGCGCATATTAATTTATGCAAAAATATGACGTTTTTGGTGTTCCAAAGATTCAATTCAGAAATGTTATATCGTGTTAACGTCGAAACTTGACATATTTGTGAAAGTTTTACTTTAGGCCAACAACTCATAGTTCGGTATTCTTAAATGTTGACTATAAGTTCGCTCGATGATCAGAGAAAAGAACTGACTTTATAACGTCCAGAAAGTGTATCGAATTATGAAGTTGCATCAAAATGATGTCCATACAAGTCACCTTAAAGCATTGTAAAACTAATTCATCCTTATTAATAAGTAGTGCCTAACTATAGATGCTTTATGCCACTGCATTATTGACAAAAGAAACACAACGAAACCTTAAATGCAAGTACTCAGCCGGGATCAAGACGGGATCGGCAATGTTATTATGTACATATTACAAGTATACAGGCAGTAGTGGACAATTATTTACTTACATTTTAGTAACTTTTTGCTGTATGAATCTTTTTACGCCTAAATATTAATAGTATTATTGGCATTTATAATTATCTTGATATTTGTAAGTATGTGGCTTTAATGTAAATTGCCCTAATTTTGGAAATCCTTTTCATATCTCAATTTTGGCTTATTTTGTAATTAGAATTCACAAAATTTATATTTACTGATTAGATAATAATTGAGGTACCTCAATTTTATTTATCTCTTCTGTTAAGTAACAAATGAAACAAGAAACTAAATATTGTTTCAAATTGCTAGTTTCTTTTTCTGTTGAAGGGGATGCTAAAAATGTGTGTGATTATATTGAAAATATTAAATGAATACTATTTTCTTATTTTCCTAATTTATATTAATTAAAATACTGTACGAATTTACATCTACATATTATAGAAACTATTGAGTTTTATGGTTTATTTTGCATTTAGTAGAAGGAAAGTTGTCCCTGCAGACATTAATTAACCTTACATTTCTTCATCATTAGAACATTTCCGTTTTGGTGCAAGATTTCTAAAGTTGTTATTTACAAAAATAACATATTATATTCATTTGGAATTACTAACTATTTGCCTTTGATTATAATGTGTTTTAATCATTTCAAATGATTTAATAAAACACAATAGAGGTAAATATTAAACAGTTTGAAATGGTTTTAATTTCTTTCTTATTCTCTAAGTAGGAGGATTTAAAGTTAATTTGTGTTTCGCTGCTGGCTTGTCGGGATAACTTGTACAAAGCTGTGTAAATGTATTTAGCACATTATCCAAGTGAATAATTATCACTTTTAATAAGGCGATAAGTTCCAATGAAAGATGAACTATTCTCTGCGAATAATACATATTTTCTGCTATTTTATTTGTTTTATTTTGGCATCATATATTTGGGTGAATACTATTCTACAATGACTACATAATACACTTATACCTATGTCCATCGATATATGTCCAGTTCAATGTAAATTATTTATCATATATACTTTATCTTATTTGTTTCCTAGCGATTTGAAATTGAGGTAAAGCCAGCATGTCATTGTGTATACATATGTATACCACGTTTAACGCATAAATAGGACGCTTTATTATATATTAATGTGGTGGTTTATGTGTTACCTAATTTATGTTTGGTTTATTTTTGAAGAAAAAAAGAATTATTGTTTATTTCACTATACACCTTTTTAGTGCTATTTTAGAAGTTGTATTTTTTAATACACTTTGCACGTTTTGTTGTATTTTACTGTCAATATCGTTATATGTATATACTATCCAGCATTCCGGTATAATTGTCATTTTTATATTGTATGAAATATAGTTGTTAATAAGATATCAACATTTTAGCTGAGTGTTACGCCTAAAACCATTCGAATATGCTTGCTAGCTATTGCTTAGTTCAATTCATTCTAATTACTAAACACATAAATATAGGTCATTTACATTTCTGTTTTCATTAATCGGAGATCATTAAAAACATTATTAATTGTGTTTTTAATTTCATCATTTTTCGATATATTTCAAAACATGTTGTGAATTTTATTTTTACATCTCAATCTTACTCTGTGAAAGATATTCCTAAATACAGAAATATTATCATTTTTAAAAATTCGATTTAAATTAATCGATTGCCACGACTTATGAATGTAGGTAAATAACTCGTCAGACAGGAGCAGACATTAATATTAGACAAGTTACGTTTCCAGTGGCTAATGCATTGTTTATAAAATTAAATAAATCTCTTAAATTATAATTTTAAACACAATGTGATTCATAAACTAAAAGAAACATATTACTATTGACAACATATATTGATAATAATGTAACGTGTTATTTATTATAAATTTATTTAATTTTATTCATTTCATATAATTAAATTGAGGCTGTAGACTATTATGTTTTGCATTTGTAGATAATCGTAGGATATAACTTCTATTAACATTATAAATTGAAATTATTAGACTCAAATATGTACACAAATATATATTTGAACATTTTTGTTTCAATTACTTAATCAGTCGAAATTGTTAATGTAAACTTTTTTGTCATCAAGTGTTATTTTTCTGTTGTTATTTGTTATATTAACACTATCTTAGATTATTATGTAGATTATTACTTGTATTTTACTAGATGTGTTTAGATTCCCATTTGAAGTGCTGTACCCCTTTGACTGCATGCCAGCAATATATACCAGCTAACATTTAGATTCTTAATGTGCCAATGTAGCTTTAATTCAACTAGTTTGCATGCCATATTAGAATGTCTCATTTTCTTTTATATTATTACTATATAGACTTTTTGCATGCATGAAATACATAACTTCAATTTTGTATTTACATTCTATTTACATGCTATTGCATTAGTTGAAATATTATAATTTAGAATATGTCACTAATATATGTATATTTAATTTAAGATATTTTAAAAAGAATTACTTTTACGTAAACATTAATGTTTGTAACATATTTTTATAAAACACGACATCAATTAATTATTTGTTTATTAAAACATTTCAGTGAAGATGCAAAAATGCAAATAATAACAAATCATTGTTTGCAGCCTACATCTTTATTGCTTCGCCAACTGTTCATTTTGATTTTGATTTCTAATGTTTTGTATATATAATGTCATTTGCATGAAAACTCATATTTTTTAATATTTGAATAATGAATTATTCTATTTTGGATCAATATTATGTTGTTATTATGGCTAGTTATGAGGATGGATGTAGGTCGACAGACGCTATATTTTAATACAATGTATTTATATATATATACACCATCGCAGCAGAGTGAGTCCATCGCTTGTGGTGAGCAAAAGGAGGAAGGATAATCCCCTTCTAAAGTTGCATGCGTTATGTGAGCTTCACACCTCCGCATGCATAGTATGACGTCATCATTTCCTTCCCAAGTTGTGGAGTGGCTCGTGAGCACACAAAGTATTTGCATGATTCTTGTCAGTACGGGTCTATCTATTTCGCCTCCTTTATGTTTGGTTTTTGTAACGTAAATTTCTGGATTGAATTTTGGGAATTTATTTCTGTTTTTAAAATCAAACATTATTATTTTTATATATGCGTGTAGTGAACTAATACAGTACTTGACACGACGACGAATCATAAGACGTATTAAATTCACAGCTTGTGGCTTTTTTATTTACTGTTATCTACGTTTAGTTAACAATAAAAAATGAATGTATTACGAATATATATATATATGTCCGAAATTATATATAATCAATAATATGTAGTTGTTAGTTTTGCTTTACTAAAGTAAGTAGCTAAATTAGAATAATTGTAACAGCTGAAAAGGGCTTTTCTTAGAATAGATTTTATTTCGTCAGCTTATACATAACACTATTGAATAATATTACAATTAGCACTCTAATTATTTTGATAACAAATAAGAATATACAAGTCAATATAACCTTTAAAACTTAAATAAAAATGACCTATTTTCTGATTACTCTTTGACAAAAAGAGGTGCGTATTGATTTCTGGAGATGTGTTTAGACATCTCCAGCTGATCAGTCATAACTTGAATCATAGTTAGGGATGAAGTAAGACCTGTAGGTACCTACGTGTGTGGCGTGTAGTTCAGGCAAATATTATTAAAGTATTATTGTGTAAGTAAGTCTTGAATTCTTCTTATTACATGAAAGAAAGTGTATTTATCAACACGATCACATAATAGGGGATTATTGGAATCTCCCTATATTTAGGGGTACTACTACGTAGGTATCACAGCGTTACCGCACCAATAGTACCGTATTGCGCCTCATGTTTTGCATGTAAATCACTTGTCGTGTCTATCTATATTTCCAAAATCACATTTGTTTAATTAATGTCTGCCTACTGGAGGATACCCGATATATTCACCTGCCCACCATTATCTTAACAACAAATTCAGTGGTTTTGTGGTGTTCATTATATTGATTGATACTACTTACTAGTAATACAATGCTGTGATTATATAATCGTCTCAATGGCATGCATCTCTAGGAAAAGAAGAAAAAAGAGGAGAGTTCTGACAGTCTCCCTGTAAAGGTATCAGTTGAGTATTCATTATTTTAAATGCACCACATGACTGGCACCTCGATTCCCCCTACCCCATTTCACAGTTACAAAAGTTATTTTTAGTTTTGTTCAATATGTTTGATGTATATCTGTATATATGCATGTTACGTATATTCCAGACTGTAATAGTGGATTTATTGGCTATTTTATTTTTAATTTTTCTTCTTTTTGAAATAAACAAACTACATTTCTTTTAGTAGTATGGTTATTTAAAATATCAAAAATGGAACTAAATGCATTTTATTTATTAAAGTAATAATATATACAATTGTATAAGTATTACAATCCTTTATTTCCCCTAAAACCCAATTGTAGAGAAACACCAAATGTATTGTAGTAATAGACAATAGTAATAGAAACATCGTGATCGATATAATTGATTATAGATTTAATGACAATTGATGCACAAATATATTATAATAAGTTTATTCGGAAGGTATTTCTGTAATAACTCAACATTAGTGAATTGTTAATGAACTGTAAAAATAATTCGTTTTTTAACATTTCCTGTGTTTTCTGAATGTTATTTTTATTACGCATTAAGAATTGTGTATATGTAGGTTATATTTATTTCATTTACATTCCTTATAAGATTATAAAATGAATTTAAAGAACTAATTTTTATGATATATACATATATACATTTATATCATTTAATAGGAGATTACTCTCTAATTAATTAAATAAATCTTCATTGAATCGAGAAGTTCCCAAAATTTGAATAATATGCTAAGCATTATAAATATGGTGTGTACAATTATTTATCTCAAGCAGTTATAGGACCAAAGATCTTCGATTTAATTTTAACATTCGACTATAAGCTAGAAGATTAAATAACTGTGTTGCTATAGCTCCTTACTTTTTTCCTATAATTTCTTATTTAAATGATTTACCTCATCGCTATTGTGTAAATAGTCGACATATTTGCGCAATTTATGCACCTTCAAAGAGGCTACATATATATGTAAACATATTTCGTAACATATGTTTCAAACATTATAATCTCTGTATTTTACACCTTGAAACTTATACTATACATGGATATCGTATACGCTGTTGTTCAACATTCTCTAGTTAAAATTGTTTCGTATACATGAAGATTTTAAATAATTATTTTTGGTTTAAAATTTAATTATTACAATCAAATATGTATTTATTTATACTTTTTTTATAAATAAATTCTTTGGTGTTTCTATTAGTTATATCCCACTTTCCCAACTCTGCAATCCCAGCTTCCATTGCACTACTTTTTCATTTCCTATCTTTCCATGAACGTCTATATGCTGCAGTTAGTAATTGTAATCCCAGACATCGAATTATATACTTTTTAAAAGCAATTTTTTTCCTATTACCGTAGATAAAAAAATTCGTCCTAGACTTCTAAAATTCACCAATATTTCGAACTTTTAGGTATCCGTCAAAACTAGGTTCACTGTCTCATTCTAAGGAAAATTATACTGTAATTCTTCAAAGCATGTATACAAAATGATACTATACATGTTATAATCGTATAAATATTAATTATAATTATACACTCAATTCGTCACATTAAATTTATTTTAAATATTTCAGTTATCTTCTAAATATGGTTATGGTTAGTTTATTTTCACATGTATGTAACTAGTTTTGTATAGGAGGAACATTTTATTTCGCAATAATAATTATTAACCAAACATTGTGCATAATATATGTGTATATATTTTTATCCTATATATGATCATATTTGATAAATATTTATGGAAATACTTAAAATTGCAAACTATCTGAAAATGGTGAATAAATGTAATTAATTTAAAGTTTTAAAACAATTGTCTACTATATATTTAAACATCTATTGATCTTCTTAAATCATAGTAGTTTTACTCACGTATACAATTAATATTACAAAATATAATTTATTAAAATCTTTGTATTATCTTTCGTTGTATATTATTCTTATTTTGATATTTTGATGTTTATATAAAGTATTCAGAGATTATTATTTTATGATATGTAATTCGATTTAATTATGATTGACGTACATTTATATTAATTTACTGAAAACAATATATTGTTCCATTTTTAAATATCACTTTTAATGGGTATTTTCTATTTTTTATCAAAATATCATGTTTCATCTCTTATAACACAAATATTAGGATTTTTTAAATCATATTCCTCAGCAAGTGCGCGTATCAATAATAACGTAATATATTGTTCTAACTACTATATTAGACATATTATACTACCTATGTATGTATACTTATTAAAATAAAACTTAAACATCGAATTTTATTTGATCGTTAGCTGCATGGTAATGACAATGTATACACTATAATAGCATATCTCTAAATTAAGCTGAGCAGATTTAGATATTAATTTTAAAATACGTTGTGGTTGCACTATTTTTCTATTTTTAAATTACTATTTTATATATGTACATATAAATATTAATTAAATGAACTGCTTACATTATTATTGATTGGTAGCACGTGTTTGTAGTGATAATGTCTGAGCCCTTCATCTACTCAAGTGTTATACACAGTTTACTTTCTGTAAATGGCTTACATTATATCTCAGTTCATTCACGCAGTGGCGTATTGATTAAAGCTCCTCGTCCAATTGTTTCTTATCAACCAATAGAAGCCCTGGAATTTATTTCAAGCCTGGCCCGTAGCAGCGGCCACGGTCAACTTCAACATCGCCGTCTGCTGTATGGAGCTGAAGAATTACAAAGAGGCCAATGACGTCTTCAAAACGGCCATTTCCATCAAACCGAAATACGCTGAGGTGGGTTGTTGTGTGGCTTCCCAGGGTTTATGTCTTGTTTAAATTATTATAAATAAAATGTTAAGAAAAACTACTGAATTGTGTGAAATGATTTCATTATCTGTAAGATTAAAAGCCACTTTAAAGTAATATAACACATATTCTTATCCTTAGAAGTAAATAGAATAGATTATTTTATAAATAATTTGTTAAATAAAGGTGTTTTACTATATTTTATATTTATATAAATGTACTTATAAGTTTTACATCGTAAATTGTTTAAATAAATTTTGTATCTTTTTTATAAAATAAACAAATTATTTTTACTTAACAATATAATATATGAATAAATTCTATTTTGTATATACATAATAAGTCTACTTGGTCAGTATTTAGTAATAAAAAAATCATGTCGAATATTCTTTTATTTATTTATTTAATTTAGCTTTTATTAAAACTTATTATTTGGCATGCGTACGTGAATAAAAGGTTGGTAAAAAGATATTGTAATCAGTATTTTACTTATTGCTATGATTTACTCTATTAAGACTACGAAATATTACGAAATATGTTTTTAAATTACTTAAAATATATATTGTAACCTGAAAAGTATCGTGCATGTCATGTCATTAAATTAATTTGTTATATTATTTATAGATATGGATATACATTTAGCAAATGATAAATATACATATAAAATTATATATACAGTGTGGTTACAAACATATGTTTGTATAATACTATATAATAATCATCATTCGAAACGTTTCTTATGTTAGAATGATAAACATACATTTCGCAAAACCTTTTTTGTGTCGAAATGATACGTTTACTTATTTTATTATTTATCGAGGAATGGCTTCTAAAATTACACGTTAAGTATGGTGCATAGTTACGTATTTTGCTACTCAATAATATATTTTCTTTTTCGATGCTTTATCGAAGAATTAACATGTAAAATACAAATTGCGCTTAAATGGACTGTTATTTCATTAAGTAATCTTAGCTTGTTTTCCTTTTCCCCAAATTAGGTATATAATTAATAACTGGATATAATGATCCCATCATCTCCTTTCGTAGTTACCAGTTGTAATTATGAGCCATTAGGGACAATGGACAATGTATAACACCCAATTCCAGAATAGATTAAGAAGAGCGTCCGATACATTAATAGACTAAATATATTTCATACATATATATTGTTGAATTGAAAAAGAAGAATGTAGAATTATTCCGTATTACGTATGTAGTTAACATGTTTGTAACAAAAATTGCAGTGAATATTTGTAATATATTCTATCAATAGTATTCATGTTTCTAAATATACTCGTATATACATTTAAGTATATGCCCATATTATTAGTTAATATTCTTGGTAATCGTAAACATAGGGTTGAAATGAATATTATTGTCATCTATTAAACTTCATTCTATACTAATATTATTAGGAATTATTGTACGGCATAAGTTAGGTATACAATTATAAAATGTATACTATTACTTACAATTTATTAATAAATAAAAGTTTTAAACAAATCGATTGCACTATCTGGATAATCAAGACATGAGTATTAGGTGATTGGAGTAACTTTTTATCTGCGTAATCGATAGAAAATAGATATTTGCATTATGTTACTGAAGCTGACACCACTAGATAGGCCTTTAGGTGTCTCTATAAGTCTACAAGACTATCTATATATTCAGTTGTCTAAAATGCTAGAATACCAGTTGGTCTAATATACATAACTATGTATAAATATCAGCTGCAAATATGATATCATTTATAATTATGATATAAATCATTTATTTCTAACAATCCTATACTATTGTCCTTTCTCATACTTCTTGCAGGCCTTTTATCAACGGGGTCTCTGCCGAATTCGTCTTCGCCAGGGTAACAAGGGGATCCAGGACTTCAACAGGGCCCTGGCTCTTGACCCCAGCCTCTATCAGATCTTCCTATCGAGGGCCTGTTACTATGGAATCAAGGGCCGACACACCAAGGCCATACTTAACTGTAACGAGGCCATCAAGCTGCAACCAAAATGTGTTCGAGCCTATCTTTATAGGTTCGTTTTGTTAGTATAATAAGCATTGAATGAGCATCTCTTACAAATGAAACATCGCAATTTGCAAGCAAAAATTACTATTTATGCATTTGCGATATGATTCTATTGCTGACACTAATCAACGCATTAGAATAATAACCATTATTTTTATAACATTATAATTTCAAATATGTAAAACTAAATCAACGGCTAATGAACAACCGAATCTAGACGATTAATGAAATGTTCCATTCTAATTGCTGTAATTAGAAAATCTCACTAACTAATACAAATTTACCTTAGAAACTAAAAATTAAAACTTCTCTGTTGAGAGCTAATTCTGCTTAAAACTTCAACCAGTCGATATTCATTCAAATTCAGAATGTTAGTCCTAGAATTTTACTCAAGCATTATTAAAAAAACATATCGTTCTATTTTCTTTAAAGCTATAATAGTTTTCTCATTTTTTCAAATTGGATTGTCATGCTTAAATAATGTTACAGATCACTAAATACAAATATTTTTAATTATACAAATGTATTATGTAACAAATAATCGAATACTTGAATACTTTACTAAAACTCCAAAGACAATGTGATTAATACTTGAGCAGAAATAGCAACGAAATAGGAAAGTAATACTTTATCTTTAAGTGCCTCCATATTTCAATCTATTATGCTTTTGGTAATAGTATGTATATTTTTTATTCAGACAATTTCAATAATGGAATTCTGAGTGGAATTCTTGTTTTTTGCGTCGCTCTATTTTCTCGTTTAATTTTAGCCAACCGATTGAAAGGCCTTTTTCCTGCAATGTATCACAATGTAACACAAGAATCGAAAACAATCCATCTTAAGAAGCGAAATGTAAACAAAGATAATTGCATTACATTAAAATGGAAAGCTCTCCACTATGGCAATATCATGCTGGGAATAGATTTGTGGGAGAGTACCGTATAATAAATACCCTCTTAAACGCTACATTTTGACGCGTGGAAAAGAAACAGATGGATTTTTATAAATCCAACTTCAATCTGATAAATTTAAAAATAAAATGGTTATTCTAAAAATTCACTTTGAAAAAGAATTTGAAACGTAAAGGGTTTTTATATTTTTGTTCGCTTTATATAATATAACATTTGTTATTTAAATATGATGAAATTAGAAAATACTTTTCAATTCGTATGTTTTAAAGGGCTTACTGTATTCAATTCCTCGTATATAGCTGAAACTAATGAAGAATACAATACATTCAATAGACTTCCAGACTCAAATTGGTTTCTACATTTTCATTATTATTTAAACTATTATTTAAATATTTTGAATGTGATATCAATCGTATTTTTAGAAAATAACTAAAGAATAAATTATATTACCGCGTAAGTAAACGTTGGATTGAATTACATATGTCGACTTTTAGGAAGGTTTCCTCAAATGATAATCTGCTGTTGCTTGTATTTCTCTACTGATTAAGTAAGCATTAACAAACTGGCCGCTTTTGTTCATAATGCTAAAAAATGTTGCATTTAAAAATAGCTCGTTAAAGTTTATTATTTGAGTTGAGAGTAGCGTACTTAATTGAAGTAATTAAGAAGAATATCTAATATCACTCCAACGGGAGTATGAATTGAGAGCAATTATACAATCTGCGTGGAGTTAGTAATACAATCCAATGACTTCATAAAATGACATAAATTCTGTGAATACCATAATACAGCTAATAGGGTGATTCTTCCAAATCATTTAATGTTCTCTAATTTATTATATTATTGTTTACATAAGTACATTGATTACTTAAATTGAGTCATATTTTTCATTAACTATTACTATGGTTACTATTTATCTCCACTCCGCACATGGCATAAAATATATGGAGTTTTATTTTTAAGTGTTTTCATAAAGTTTTGATTACTTAAATATGCTGCATGACACTAAAATTTAATATTTCTTAGATTAATGAATTATTTGGAATATGCGTTTGCTATTTTTATTGGAAGTTGTAGTTTTCGATTGTACCAATATAATTGTGTGAAATGGTAACAAATACATGACATCGAAAGTACTGTTGCTGTAAGTTTGCAATAAACTATTGCTTATGCTTTTAATAAATTAGCTTCTTTATATTTTAGTGTATAATCCATATCTGTATTTGCACGTCACACTACAATATGAAGTGATTTAAATTGTTATTTATTATTATATTAATGAAGTTTTTTATAAAAAGTATATAAGATAAGTAGTAGGGAAGGTGGAGCGCGAACTCAGTCACGTGACGTGCGGGGGCGGGAGGGGGCTGAGTCATGCTCATTCATGCTCAGATACACTCTGAGTCCGGTGCACTTTGGTACGACTGTTGCGTGGGAGGGG
>JAYRBW010113902.1:0-17787 GCA_036023295.1 Invenusta paracnida
TAACTGTAGAAAATCAATAATCACCTATTGTGTTGAGAAAGAAAGTCTATTAGCCATGAGTAATGATGTCAAGACATACAAAATTAAGGAAAAATATTGTTAAGATCATTGCAACTTAATAAAATCATCTCTTGATACATTTAGATTGCATAAATTAAATTTATATAATTTTTTTATAAAAATTTGGGGGTGAGGGGCGTTTTTAGTGAATGGGGGTGTATTAACACTTTGAAATTTCTATATATCCAGAAATTTTTGATTAATAGATTAAAATATCCCTAAGACATAAATATAGTATTTATATAAATTTAATCACAAGCTACTTTATATTTAACTAATTAGTAATAACTTTTATTTTTTAAATCTTTTTTTAATCTGTTGTGCCTTAGGAATCAAGACTCTCATGTCATGAGCAGTTTCCCAGCACAAGGTTGCAAGATTGTCAATACCATGACAATTTTATTACTTTTAAATAGAGTTCTAATATATTTACAAGCTAAATTAATGAAGATATGTTTAACCAACCTGGTGCTAAAAAATTATTTTTTTAAACTACCAGTGCAGGGGGGAGTTAAATAAAATGTTAAACTTCCTGAATTTGGATATAAGCTGAAAGCATGTACATTATTGTAGATGCAATGTCAAATAAGAAACAGTGCATGTTTATATGTAATTCCTATTTATTTCATTATACCATCAGCTTGTATTGTGTTTCTTATTGTTCTTTAATTTATAATAATAATAATAAAATTATATATTTATAGAGCGTATTAAATCCAAGATGTCAAATGTGCTAAGAAAGAGATAGTAAGTTTATAAAGAATGTGTAAATAAAAATGTTTTAAGTTGAGATCGAAATCTACTAGTATTAATGGTGGGGCAAGTTTCTGAGTCAATAGAGTTCCAGAATTGCAGTGCTGCGATTGAAAAAGCACGGTCACCAGTGCATCGGGTTTTGGCAACTGGAATGTGCTGAAAAGGTGCTAAGGACTGACAAGTGATTCTCCCAATCAATTATCTGGTCAATTTCATTATTTGGCTTATATTTTATATGTTTACTGTATTTATTCTAGGTATTTAATATCATATATTTGACATTATCTTATAGTGCATACTAGTATTTGCATATATTTTGTAGTATTTTCTCACAAGTATTTATTCTAATTATTATTCATTGTTGTCTGGTAGTTGGCACTCATCTTCTTTTGACAGTTAATCTGGTAATGCATTTCATGTAGTTCATTCTCATCTACTGGTGCTACAGTTTGGAATAAAGTTTTTGATCCTAATGATCAAATGCCATGTATAATAGATTTATTAGTAATACCCAAAAACATAGAAAATTATTTACTAATTTAAACATTTATTACAAAGAAAGTTATATTTCAAAGGTATATGAATACATTTTAGTAACATGTATGCTTATAATATAATATACCTGCATATAATATATGCCTATTTTATGTCTAATATTGATAATCTGTATAAATGCTAGATTTTCATTGCAGCTATTCAGAATGATTCTGGCTTCATTATAGTTGTGTAATACATTGACTATGACTATATCCAGACAACAGTTGCATGTAACTGTTTCATGATATAATGGATTGCAGAACACTCATGTGGTAATTATCTGGCAAAGAATACTGTAACTACTTTCTATAAAATAAAATTCATTCTGCTTTTGCAATTACCAATAATATGCCAGCTAATTATTTATAATTAATTATAAGGCTCAGAATGAACATTTTGAATGTAAGTAAGTAGGCTAGTTTGCCAATGTTTTAATTCAAGGTTTATTTTCATGTGATTGTAAGTGCAATTTCACATAATTGATACCTTTCAGAGAAGTAATATTAAAAATATAAACACTAAAGAATATATCCATTCAGCATATGAAACAGTCATTGTTCAGCTAGAGTCCAGGTAGCTGGATCTGTGAGCACCCTTAAGGACATATAGTGACAGGATCAAAACAGTCACAAGCAAACATATCTCATGCTGCCCCTTCCTGGATATTAGCCCTATGCATAGGATCACCTCAATGAAAGGTCTCATTCTCCATTGCAGGCATTTGACATAATCATCCAGGACCTATGACATTTTACCATTAGCAATATATACTTAATAACATAAAGTCATTACACCTACACAGGCAAATAGACACCATTGCATGCTCTGATGGCTTCATCATGCTAGCAGTATGACAAATCATTACATAAAATTATTAGGATGACCCTGACCTAACTTATATTTTATAAAGGCATCACAAAATTGAATGTGATTATTAAATATAATAAAAATATTATTTGGCTTTGTTAATTAATTTCTATTTAACTACATTACATAGTATTTTAATTAAAATAATTTAATGACTTAAAGTATTACTTTATTTCTATTTATCTATATGTTTAATAGTATTATATTTTGATAATCTTAAATAGTGTATTTTTACAATTATATATAATTAAAAAGTTTATTAAAAATAATTTCAACATTTTACATGCAAAATCAGAGAATATCTAATATGCCATAAGTGATATTTTAAGGACATGAAAGGCTATTTGGTGTATTTTTATAAAGTTTCGGATATCTACCTATAGGTTCAAAGGAGAATGCAGGGGCTCTGTAATTTTTGTCAGAAAATGATTTTCTAGTAATTATTAATAAAATTTCAACTTATTTTAATTTTTTAGGATCCTCTATTTGGCACATTTTTAACAACAATATAAACAATTATGTATGCTATAGATTGATTACATATGATGTGGATTCCATTTGCTAGTATTAAAGAAAATCTTGACTTTTATTTTGTATCTAAATTAGCTTTTTCAATCATTTCATCATATAATCTTATAATGAGTTTGCTGTGCCATATTTTAAAGAGTAATTAGAGTTGAAATGATTTAGAAACAAATGAAATGATTTATACATATTTATGCCAAATGTTTAAACTGGTTTTCAATAATTTTTTAAAAATAATAACAATATAGTATTGATGCCCATACTGTTTTGTGGACAAATATTTTCATCATGATGTAATATATTCCAATTAAATTCAATTTTACTGTATCCAATTTCATTGCAAAATACTATAAAATGCAGTGCAATTTATGGATTTTAAGTTTTTGTGTTTATTTAATTCTTAAGTATAATTTTCTCATATTGAACTTTGATTCTTGCATTCAGATAAAAAACTATATATATTATAATGGTTCTAATAAATTTAAGTTTTATATAAACACATCTTGATATTATTATTGATGTTGAACATAATATCTGATGGTTATACCTGTATACCTAACCAGTGAATTTATATTATAAATTCATATAATTCAGTTTTAGTTATTGATTTTATTTCTGTATCAACTATCCTCTAGGCATAATTTTTACTTTTAAAATCAATGGAAACAATTCACTGGTGTTTTATATATATGATCATGATATTTTTGTTTTATGCTATAAAAATCATTAATTTAATTTTTTATATTTAAATCTGCAGTCAAAAATTATATTACTCTTTTATAGAGAGTAATCATGAACTCTTTAAATTTTAGCATTTTTGCTTTTTATAGTGTGCACCTTTATGGAGGTCTAAATTGTTTAAGATGGTTTAAATCAACAATGTAATATGTATACAGTATTTATTTCTTACATGTAAATCTTTTTAAATTTTTTTATTAGCAGTATGGCAATCCTCATTATTATTATTCCTATTATTAGTATAACATGTGATAAAATAGATAGTTATAAATTATTACCATTACAGTACAATGCACTTAAATATTTTAATATATATATAAAATTATGGCTAGTTATTTAAAAACTGATTTTTAAAATATATAGTAATGCAAGGATTTAATGGATTAAAAAGTGTACTATTTTAGTGATATTATAATTTTCTTCTTTTTATAGGATGTATGATTTTATCTTATATGGTTTCCTATTATTTTCAAAGATTTTGCTTTAATGCTCTTGATCTACATAGTTGTTTAATACACTGTGAAGGTGTCATTTAGTTGTTTTGTTTATTTTAATTTGCTTTGTTTTGATTTGATTTACAAAATTCAAATATTGCATTTTATTTAATTTAGGGATATCTTTGAAGGCTTTTTTATTATGGGGCTTGTATATTTCAAACAGGGTGTTGATGTGCCTTTCTTTGTTCCTCTTACCCTTTACATGATTACTGAGGCAAGATCCTAGACCATCCAGCAAAATAGGTAAGCTTGGTATGAGCTATGCATGTCACTGCCATGTTGTATCTTTTGCTGTCCCTTGCTCATCACTTTCCATTACTCTTATTAATAATTATTTTGCCTTCTACATGCATTTAGCTTTTTCAACTTACATATTTGTGGTTGTTGTTTTTCTTGCTTCTCCTTTTCTTATTTAATAAATTTTAAACATGTTTTTGGAAACTGGTTATCTATTTAACAATGCACATCTTCCATAGTAATTTTGTAATTATTGTCAATTTAATCTTTAATTAATTCCTAAACAATTATTGTTGATCATAGTTTTGTCACATTCAGACCAAGCTTTGCATTATATTATCAATTTCAATGTTTTTTACAATTATATTCTTGTTAATGGAAATGTTTTTTTGCATAATTTATATTATTCATAGAATTATATACTTGTTT
Source organism: Invenusta paracnida (assembly GCA_036023295.1). Classification (NCBI taxonomy): domain Eukaryota; kingdom Metazoa; phylum Platyhelminthes; order Proseriata; family Coelogynoporidae; genus Invenusta; species Invenusta paracnida. Next base: position 4,647 of record JAYRBW010113902.1, read on the forward strand.
ATTTCAGATGTTGCTTAAAGAATGACCTTTTTCACGAACATATTAGCATTAAATGCACAGAGCATCTGTATGATCTCCAAGAAAAATTTATAATAGGTGATAGAGATTGAAATTAGTTCTTAATTTTGATTCAATCAATACATAGTAGGTCCTTTACTGCTGACCTAACTTTTGGCATAAAAGACACATATCACAAACACGATAATGCCACTGATAAGGCAACCGTCTTATGACGAAAGTGCAAAAATGAATAACTCTACTGAGAGCAGCAAACAGTTTAGTCGTAATCACAAAGTGCGTACAAGTAGTATTATCTATGAGAAGCCTAAGAACCTTGACAACAAGATTGAAGCTGCTTTTGGTAATTTTTTATTAAAATGTGTCAAATTTATGCGTTATATTTTTCTTTTGTTTTCAACTTGTGTTTTCCTGTTTTTTTGTTTGTTTGTTTAATAACTTATTTTACAACTATTTTGTTTTGTTGTTAAAATACGAATTTTAGACTTACTACATATTTTAAATGACTTATCATTTTATAATGAGTTTCCTAAAATGATTTTTCAATATTACAATTTACATTTATGTATAATTGTAAATTGTAATTAAAAAATTTGAAAATGTGTATAAATAACAGGGTTGTTATATTTAGATATTTATTAGAAAATTATTATTCTGAACAGAATGATACATATGGAATTCTTTTAAACTTAAAGCGTCGACCTTTATTCCTGTGGTGTTCTATATTTTTCTTTGCATTCATTTAAAAATCGTAATTTTACAGTAAATTCATCGAGCTTAAAAGTAAAATGAATAAGAATAAAACGAAATACATATGCTCATAATTTTTAATAAACTCTTAGACTGTACATCTTGTATGTTTTTTTGGTTTTTTATAATTACAATAACTAATAACGTTATTGATTCATTAAATGGTTAATCTATTATTTGATTATTAAACTGTTCATTTTTATTTTAGAAAGTTATTTGTGAAAGTGTGAATTACTATCATTTGCATTTGATTTTACGTCTCCAGCTGAAGGCGAACCCGTAACAGTTGAGGCGACACAGGTACCCGAGGGATGCGACACTACTATCACCTACAGTGACATCAAGGTGATTGGGAATGGCTCCTTTGGTGTCGTCTATTCGGGCACTCTTGAACACAACTCGGTCAAGGTAGCTGTCAAGAAGGTTCTCCAGGACAAGCGGTTTAAGGTGAGGTCCGCTTGAATACTAATTTTAGACTTACTGCATATTTCATATGACTTATACATGCCATTATTTCTCAGTTGGCCTCTGGATAATGTTATGGTTAAATCGTATGTTTGTACACTTTTTCACGTGCTTAAAATACTGGTTCCAGGCTTTTAAGCTTTGTTTACTAATTTATTTGTTTTATGGTGTAACTTAATTTTGATGTGGTGCTATGTTTATGTACGAAACGACTGCCCCACATTGTTTTTTTACGGTATTGTTAGCCGATTTTATTTTATGTACATCATTTCATTTGAAATCTATTACTAACATTTTTTTATGCACAGTATGACTAAATTTCTATTTTTCTGTTTCTAATGTAGTTTAGGTTTTCAATTAACAATTGAAAGACAGGTCGTATGTTTCTACTGTAAGACGTATTTTGTGTTGCCACCTTTTATGGTCAATAATTCCAACGAAAAGCGAGCTAAAAGTGTATAATGTAGTCATAGAAATGATGTGGAACGCCAGAATTATGATCATTTTCTCTGACGAAATATTAGATCACTCATCTAACAGTGTTGCCACTCCTTGCTTTTTTTTAGAATGACTGCAGTTTTCCTGCGTTTTTTAATACTTCTGATTTCTGAAACTTTCTAGCTGCTAAATTGAAATCTTTCTTTAGATGCAGGAATAGTATTCATGATACTTTAGTACTCAAAGTAGTTTTTGTCAATGGTCAATGATTTTATGTCAACATTTTATGTTTTGGTCCTGAGTAACTTTGTATACTTACTATATATTTTACTACTACGTTTTTATCTAGTGTTCAATACGTAACGCAAGTTTACTTTTGTCTGGTATATATTATTAAAGATACCTAAATATTGTTATCTTTGCATAAATTTCTAGAATTCGTTTCTGTCTTTTTTTGAAAATATGTTTCCTGGGGTATTTTTTACCTCCTACGGTATTTTTAGCATTTAGCCCTGTGGCAACACTACATCTAGTTAGAAATGTCTTCATAATGGAGTATTATTAATTACACATTGACGATGTATTTTAAGTTTAGACATTGAAAAAACCACCTTGTGCAGTTTAAAATAATTTTTATGCATAATACATTATGTATGCGTCCAGATTATTTATTTTTAAATTTAAATTTTGTTGTACGAAACCTCCAACATGTTGATTATTAAGCTGCAACAATAGAAATTCTATATTAGATCAACGTGGGCGTTGGAATATTTCGTTCTTAATGATGCTTGCCTTTATATCTTATAATTATAATTTCACAAATTGTACTGATAGTCAACAACCCATAGCTATATACCAATATCTATACCTTATAATTACCGCCGAATTGTCTTCCATTTCTCCTTCTTCCCCTTGTCTCAAGTCTATACAAGAGTTTGTTGAACAGGTTTGTTGTTGCCAATGGTTGACAAGACACCATAGTTACTATGCTATCCTTATATATTTTATATTATATTGTTCATTCGGACGTTTTGTTCACGTATACTGTATATATACAGTTGAGTTGCTCCCTATTTTTTACATAGCAGAGTTACCGGCTTTCCAATTCAAAGCAAACAAGATTCAGCTAGTCCCTTGCTGGCGATCCAATGAATGATGTACTGAATATGGATTATTTTAAACATTATTATGACAAATTCGAGTGTACTTGTAGTCGACGATGGCAGGCACACAAACAAACCTTTTCAGACGAACTAGATATACTAACAAATCTACGAGAGTACTATTATTTATCATATCTTTCTTTAATTGCCTTTGATTGATTTCTTCTTTGACTTGAATTTGAAAGGCGGAATTCATACAGTGGACGGAGTTGATTTTTGTGAGATGGAACCTATCTTTTTAGTCAAACTACATTGTTAATTATTATTATTTTGTGAAGATAATTGTTTTAAATATGTTAATTTTATAAATAAATAGAGTTATAATGTTTACATTTTTTGTCAATTGACATGTCATTTCGGGTAAAAGTTTAGGATATTAGATGCACCTGGAAAACATTTTCTCCGTACACAATGCATTAAAATGCAACTTTATTGACGTTAACAGAAAGGATATCTGTTGGTTAACATATGCCGTAACATTCATTTATATTATCTTTTTTTGTTTGGCTTAGTGTTATGTATGTATATACTTTTACTATTGTAAATATTATAATATCCGTAAGTAAGTGAATGCTGTTAGTTTCTCACAATTGGGCATATTTCATATTTATGAGCACTAGCGTTGAAGTGGTAATTATTTATGCTTGGTTAAAAACAATTTTGGTGATTTTTTCTGCTTTTTTGGATACATGGTAGATATATACAAGATGTGCGCCTATGCTATAGTATTAACCATAGTCATTATCTCGTTTATTTATCGGAAATCACTATTGTGCTTTCTTTTGTCGCTACAGTTTGTTTATAATATAGACCATTATTAGGTATATTTATCAACTAATAAAAGCTGTATTGATTGCCCTAAAAATGTTAATCTTAAATTATCATGTTTTACTTACTATTTAAACTGTCTTACTCTCATGATTATAGCATTATTATTTTTCTAAGCTCTTCTCCGCCACTGGTCATGTTTTGTTTATCAGTTCCTTTTGTTTTCTTTCTGACGTTCTAGTAAAGTATAAATGTTTACCGCTGCATATAATAATATGTAGTGACATGGAAAGTTTTCCATCAGGGTAAGTATTATTTTAAAAATAAAGCAGTGTTTCAATGCAAATTATTTATTTTTTAAATAAAAAGTAAAATTATTTGAACGAAGTGTTTTTTAATATGAAGAATGTTCCGCATCAATATCTTTACATAAATGTATTTAAACACTATACTGAAATAGTACTATTATATTTCATAAAAAATGTGTGTGTATACAACTTTTAGAAATTTTTATTTCGTTTTTTTTCAATTGTATAGTTTTTGTATAAACACGTATTTTTATTCAAGAATGTTTATACATAGTGCAATTTTTTATTCTAAAAGATGTGATTTAATGTAGCATTCTTTCCTCTTGTGAAGACCACTATAATATCATGCGATCCTAAATCTCAGGATTTGATTTTTCGATAGAGCTATTTATGTTTATCATGCGTCGAAAAGGTCTACAAGTATCAGACAGGCAAGAAATTTGACTAAGGAAATAATAGGCAGCTTTTCATTTTATTTTGAAATATACACGTTATGCTTTTAGAGAAACTACTCTTTTAATGATGCTTCTCTGTCTGGCAGTAGTCTGTTACACTAACATAAATTTACCATTCAAGTTGGAAACAAGATGGAAGCTTGTTTACTAAGATTCCATTATTCTCTGGCTGTTATATTAGTTGCCAAATCTGCAATTATCATCGATTTTTAATCACAACAGAGTTTTGTTGTATGTACGTATCTCCAAATTTAAGTAAAGTGCTGAAAATGTAATTATTACAAGAAATTGTTTTACAGATTACATTAGATCGGTGTATCTGAAAGAATACACAACTTGTTATGTTCCCGTCTCCTCTATACTACTTATATCTTTAATCTTAACTTTTGTCATCTAAATATGCCATTTTACAACGTTTAAGTGTCCTACACTTCCTAGAACCGTGAACTGCAAATTCTTCGCTCAGTATGTCATCCCAACGTCATCCGACTCTTCTATTATTTCTTCTCGTCCGTTGATAAGGTGAGTACAGTTATCCTAGTTTCATTTTTACAGGGAAGAAATACGCTTACTTACTCGATTCGTCTTTGTCTTAATAAAACATCCCTTGAACCTTTTAAACTCTGGCTTCTTTTATATCATGTTTTTGCAAATAGTATGTTGGTTATTTGTATTTTAATATGAAAATTTAATCTACTTTTTTTTAATTTTGTGTTTTCCCTAAAGCTAACATTTTGTATCAAGAAATTTAGAAGAAGTAAATCAATTAAGGTGTATATTTATTTATATTATTATTTAAAATACAATTGTCGTTATTATTAATTGCTCCTTGTGAGGGGCATTGTCTGTGTATTTTAGAATAATGATAAATGAATGGTTATTATTAAAAGTTAGAGGAAATTCCTAAATGTAAAACGCTATTTTTCCTAATTTATTAATTTCAATAATTTTCTAAATTTATTCATTCTGGTAATGTGGTTAAAACTTAATTAGTAATACTTCTTAGAAGTTACACTATATTATTATTTATAACTTATAGTATAAGAAAATCTTAGGAAACAAATTAGTGTTACCCACATTTAAACTTGTGTATTATTTACATGTTATTATTACTTAAATACGCTTTGGCTACTTAAGTATTAAACCCCGGATGCTTAGATATTATTTCAAATGTTTAACGTTTTTTTAAACTACACGAATTGTTTTAGTGTACATGATTAAAAATGTATTCAATCATACCACACACACCTAAATATAATATCATCATCAGACATTTATAATACTTTGTCCTTGAAGACTAATAACAAATCAATTATATTGACTCAGCAATATACTTACTTTTCCGTGTCGCTTTCCTGTAATACAACAGAAGGAAGACGTCTACCTTCATTTGGTGACGGAGTTTGTGCCACACACCCTGTATCGTATCATTAAACACTACAACACAGCTAAACCCAAGCAACAACTGCCAATGATTTACATCAAGGTTTGTGTACTACCTTTGCTGTTAGAGTACTTTATATAATTAGTCTTTCATGCGTCATATTCAGTCTTCAAGGTTTTTACTTGTCTTGAAATTACAGATAGCCTTGAAACTAAAGAGATAAAAATCTTAATAAAGTGTCTTATATTTTTTGTTCTATATTTGTAATAAATTTACATAAAATTTCGCTATTATTGGCTTTTGTAGTTATTCAAGTATTGGCTAATATTTCTAGATGCTTCGAAAAATATCAAATTACAAATTTAAGAATTTAAATAATAAAATAAATATGTTTTCATATATTACTAGGGTACCTAATAAAGATTTCATTGCTAAATTTATCCGATTTTCTGTGATGATAGTTACTATTGTGCTAGATACTACTAGAGTAGTGATATTTTTCAAATCATCCATCACATTCGTTTGGCTATACTTCGTCCTCGCTTCCTTACAGGCCTATATGTACCAGATGCTTCGTGCTGTGGGCTACATTCACACCCAAGGCATCTGCCATAGGGACATCAAACCACAGAATCTCCTCGTCAACCCCGAAACTGCTGTACTCAAACTCTGTGATTTTGGAAGGTTAGTTGTCCTTTCTACCTATTATATTATTTATGTAGAAAGCTGTCACCATTCGCTACTTCAAATACATCGATTAACGCCAGTATGCTGCCTGTAGCTAAATCTTACGAACCAAATGTTGACTTATCGAAATGTCTTTTCTTTATACAGTATATTATAATACAAAAATATATTGCCGATAAGATTAACTTTGAATTAAAATCTATCTTCTAAATGATAAGTATAAGATTTCGTCGTTATTATTAAACTGCTTAAATTTACTACCTTCTGGTTGGATCTCTCAGTATATATTGTGTGCATTTTTTAAGGTTTTCTCGTCTTTATCATAAACTTATAACTGTATATTCTTCCTTGAAGTTATAACTATTGCTTGCTGATAGTTTCATTTGAAAGTTGATTGTAACGCATTTTTTATTGTAAATAGAAGTGATTAGAACATTTTACTTCAGTTATTTTTATGGTACAGTTCATGGTTTTGTAATACACGTTTTTTAATAAAAATCGATCATTATCTATATACTACTTACTTAATATTTGAGTATAACAATAACATTATTTGGTGAAACACTAATATTTTTCATTATAAAACTATTTAAATTTAAGAAAATTTAAATGTGGTTAAAAGTTTTAGATCTGAATAATTATTATTTAATTATACATAATGTCTAATGTAACAGAATAATTATATGCAAAAAAATTACATTTCCGTACTTCTCTCTACACATCCATATGCATACAGTGCAAAGATGTTGGTTGCCGGTGAACCTAATGTCTGCTACATTTGCTCAAGGTATTATCGCGCGCCGGAGCTCATATTTGGTGCTACTAATTACACGAATCAGATTGGTGAGTTGGTGTATAGCGATTACTGTTGTATTTGCTATTCTACTATCACTGTTTATTCTCTCTGTGTTGTATTATAACTAGTCTACATTTAAATATAAGGCTATTACTTTGAGACTTTATTAATACGATTTGTACTACTAGTACTAATAATAATCTAGAAACAATTTTTAAAGGTTTTATTCATTCGTAGGAACGCACAATATTATAGTTAGTTTATGTCTATTATTATAAATCTCGGTTATATCAAAGATATTAAGACACAGTAAGAATAGTAAATCTACGTTATAGTAAAACCTTGTTACGTTATGCAGTTTGAATTGTGCAGACTCATTAGCATGTAACATGGAGTGAGCTTTCTCTATTTACTATACTTTTCTGGGGTGTAGAGATAATAACTTTTATTTTTCAAAATGTTAAGTGTCTAACTGAAAGTTGGACATCTAACGCCATCAAAATATTCCTCAGTGTAATAGGATTTGACTGAGACCATAAATGAACTCCTTTCTACTGCTCGTGTTATTTGTTTAAATTGACTTTTTGCAATAAGGGTGCTTTTTTAGTTTTGCACTATTTGAAATTCTTATAGCTTATTATGTTCTTTGACTTTGTAGTATAATTTATTGATTATAATTATGCATTCTATATTATTTATCTTATGTCTGTATATGTTTAGTTCTACATAAGTATGTTTTAACTAAACACCAAAAATGTCTCGATTGAATTCGTTTGAAATTCGTTCGTAATTTAAAATTGTTCAATCATTTAAATAGTATATCACTCTCTTCAAAGATGTTGTCAACGTTTCAATTATATATTTAAAAATGTCATGGTTACTTTGTATATTTCTTTGATTTTCCAGACATCCTGTTTCATACACCGCACATTATGTAACTTTTATATACTTACTATATTTGTGTGTGTTTGAAATTTGTTAAATATGTATTCATGAATAGTACAAAGAATCCTACATAGTATAATTTATTAACACCCTCCTTACAATTATTGTGGTGTATTTTAGGGGCTTGTTTCCTTTTGCAGAGAAAGATGTGAATTGATTTTGATTTATTAATTTTTTGTTTTGTGTTAAAAATCTTCAATTGGACATTTCAGAGTTTCGCTTCTGCTTAATATTTTCGTTATTTTTTATAATATTTTTTAGTTTAAATACCAAACAAATTGTTTATACTTTCTTGACAATGAATCATTTAGATTGAACTACTAAACTGGTGATTTGATGTGTTATTCCAACAATTTGACGTCATTAATATGCTAATTTAATTATTAATAATGTTTGTTTTTTAAGCTTTTTATGACCCATTGTCATTGTTGTAATATTATCTCAATTTGTGTTAACAATATTATTGTTATAATTAAGATATTACTAAATTAAAAGGTTATATAAATTATAATGTAATATTACAGTGCGGTAATTCAAGTAGGCCTTATTTATATGTGTATTTTAAACATAATCTCTTGTCAAGTACTTCAAATAATTTGAATAATAAACCTATTTCTAGCCATTTATTTTGTAAAATTGTCTTGTCTGTGAAAATTAATTAATTAAAATGAGCATTCGAGTAAAGCATCCAGCAGGAATTGTGCAGAACTAACATAAAACAAAAAGTTTGGGATATTTATAATTGGAGATTGCAACGTTACTGCATTGTGGTAACCAGCACCTCAAGATGAACGTCCACTTGAGTAATAGGCTCAGTCAAGGCAACTTGCGTCGAGATGGGTGCATTATGAATGGCAAAGCAACATTATATAGATGACTATACAGTGCGTCCGATCCATGTATTATAACAGAAACGAACAACTTTGTTTCTACTTGTGATGTGAAAACTATATTTTGTAATTATTCTTGTTTGTATTAATAGCTATTTTAGGCACCAGTTGAGTTTAATTGTTTCTTTCTAAAGATCGGATATAAACTGAAATTCGTGTTGAGTTTACGGCGCAAATTTCTTTTTGCTTTGGCAAAGTCGAAGCAAGCCTGAGTCTACTCTAACTACTATTCATATGTTCCTGATTGGCTTCTCCCCTTGACTCTCCTTTCACCCGCATACAACCAGACGTGTGGTCCATCGGCTGTGTATTTGGTGAGCTCTTGCTAGGCACGGCCTTATTCCCCGGTGACAGTGGAGTTGACCAACTAGTGGAGATTATCAAAGTATTGGGCACACCGACCCGACAGCAGATTATGGAGATGAACCCTAACTACACAGAATTCAAGTTTCCTCAGATCAAGCCCTGTCCGTGGTCCAAGGTTAGTCTTAAAGTTTAGTTAGCATGGGATTTTTAATGACATTTTTACATGTACGTTTAAAGTTTTTCCGTGTTGGTGTGGGGGTATATTGATTTTAAATCACCTCTACTTGTTCAAAACCTTTAGTTTCATAAAATGCATGTACTCCATTAAAATATAATATGTAGCACTTTAATTAGATAGTGAGACACGTCAGTAATATTCACTTTTTCTTTGAGGAGATAAAACCAGACGTCCAATATGGATATTAGGTATTTTCACTCTGCTGATAAATCGCGCTACTATATAATGAAATTAACATCTTTATAGATTCGAAAATGACTTTTCCTTGCCTTTTGATTTATGAAATATTGTATAAGTAAATTTTTATATTTTGTATACCAATTAATAATAATCGTACTTTTATTTTATTTGTAAACAATGGTTTACATGCACTGCCTATTTCTAAATTGTGTCGCTTCTAAAGTAACAAGCTCTGTTAGACATATTCAAATAGTTATGTTTGAAGTTTATCTAATAAATCGTTGTTGATTTATTTATATGGCCTAGGAAATTAATATTACTTATCGCAACAGTTGGAAGAATTATTGATCAAGCATGAAGGAATACCTAAAAGGAAAATCCAGCATCAATGTCTTATTAGGTTGCATAAAACGATAACCAATAAGTTGAGAATATTGACTTTTTTCTTCTATAATTACAAAAAAAAATTAAGCGGAAATCCTCTTGTGTTGTATAGTACAATTCTTTTTAAACATTTATGTTCGACTTTCATTAACTCTCGCGATTACAGACATAGTAGACTTATCTTTTGTTAAAAATCTCACTGAATGATACTTGTCGTTATTATTTTAAATATATTATTTTACACTAAATGTCGTGTATAGACAATACTATAACAAAAACCAGCTCTTTATAGATATCAACGTGTCGCTAATATTAATTCTTTCTATCAGAAAATAAATATGTTCAGATTTCCCAAAAAAAATTTACGCTTGTTATTTGTAATTTGTTGCGTGTTGCGGCAAATAGGTTTCAAGATCACTTCTATTTTAACGACAAGGCCACTACCTCTCCCTGTGTCTCTCTACCGTCCAACAACAGGTGTTCAAGAGCCGATGCACGAAGCAGATCTCAGACCTCATCACGCAACTCCTCGCCTACAATCCCCTGGCACGCTACACAGCTGACCAAGCGTGCGAAGATAGCTTCTTCGCAGAACTCTTCGACTCAAACGCGACTCTACCCAATGGAACTTGTATCCCACCCCTGGCTCCCAGTTCTGGTCAGTTTAAACCTTTTTGTTTTTCTCCTCTACACTCTTATCTACTCTGCCTTTCCACTTTCTGTTTTCTCCATTCCAGTATAATTTTTGTCTCTATCGATTTATTTTTGTCCTGATAAAACCAGGTATCTTGGGGGGAAACTGTTTGATGATATTTTTAGGGGAGATATACTTTGTTTCCGTATTTCTCGAGTGATATTATCATCGCTCTTTTCATCCTCTCCTCTGTTAATGCTTTCTCCTCCAATTTAAATTCCACGTATCTTATTTTTTACTCTGTCTTCCTTTGGTTTCATTTTATTCTTTCTTTTTCTTAATATAATTCTGTCTGGTAACTTTTGAAAATACTTTATTCATGTTTAATGTGTTACTCTTTAATTACACTCATTATCTATTACAAATATAAACATTTCACTAATTACTCAAAATGCAGTCTCCTTCGAACATCACATTTCATAACTGTTCTGTCTATTATTTAAATCCCATCAGAAATGCATTTAAAAAATGCGATAGTACCTACATAATTTTTGACATCTGGAGTTTCATGTAAAGGTGTATATTTTGTTAATTTTTATAAATATAGATTAAATATTTAATGTTTTTAAATATATTTCTTTCGGAGATTATCATCTAAACCAAAACAAGTTTGCTGAAATACTTTTTATTACAAAATCATGCTATTGTGTTACTTTTTCGACATTAATGTTCAAATTGTTAAAATAGTAGATTCTTTAAGAAAGGATTAACGTAGATTATATTGGTTTTGAAGTCGGCACCTTTCTCTTCTCAAAAGCTGATTTTCATAGTAATTCATCTACTCTTGTTTGTTTTTTGTCATTTTATCAGATTTGCAAAGAGGTTTATCATTTCTAGTGACTGGTTTCATTCAGTGTTATTCTAGTAAATCGGGATTCCTGAATTTTGATAACGGAAGGATTGTTTTCAAGGAACTCAGAACAAACTTAGCTAATCGAGTTCCCTTAATCTCTTTATAACTCATTTCAATACTTTTGCAAACTCTTGAGAGTTTGTGCTTTATACTATATTGAATAATAATCATAGTAATTGAACGTCTATACATGCAACTAGGTGTTGTGCGCTTCTCATCATAGACACTGATCCCTGTACCCCCTTTGCATACCCTGTCCCCTTCTCCTCTCTCAGAGAAACCCATTTCACGAGGTGTCAGCTCTGCTTCTCACAGATCAACACGTATCAGTTATTCGGGAGTTCAGAAGGGTGTGTTACCTTTCTTTAGTGAGCTTTGTGTCGTTAGTTTGTTTGGATTAAGTCAAAGTTTATCTCGTTTAATTATTGTTTTGTTCATGTTCTTGTCAAATTTCGAAAAATCGTATTTTTGGTCTAACTCATTTAAGTTAACCATTACTCTCCTACTCGTAGAGGGGTAATCTAAATAGTTAGATTTTAAGATTGATTAATTTCAATAAAGTATGTAACCTATACAACTAAATTGTATTAGTTTATCTCATAATTAAATGTAGTAAAACAAACAAAATATCTCATTAAACAACATTCTTCTTTTTTCAAACTTATAAATAAACAATTTTTTATCTAACGCACAAATTAAAATATAAAAATAACAGTTTATACGGGAAAATGTAGTTATTTCATTTCTTTTTGGCAATGGTAGAAGTGCAAGTAGTTCATTAATTAAACAAAGATAACATAATTTATATTGTATTGCAAATACTAGTTTATTAAATTTAAAAAACGTTATTTTGTAATTATCTAAGTTTAACTATCACGGTGAATAAACCTTTGAAAAAATCGTGATACTTAATTGCAATATACAGTAACACTTCGGTTGATATCAGTTATATTCAAACCTTTTTGTCTTGATTTATTTTGATATTTTCTTTCTTAAACCTTCGTACGTGGACTTATTTGTTAGGGTTTGAACCGTGAAGTTACTCCCCCTCAGAAAATCAAACTTCCCATGTATAAAGATACTTAGTAATATGTTGTCAATCAATTTTTTTAAGAATAAGACATATCACTTACAAAATTACATATTTAATATACCTTTTAGTTCTCTCAGAAAGTATAATAAGTAATTCTATTTCTTTTATTTTTTAGTTAAACTAATGTGTTAGCCAATTGAAAAATATTCCGGTGCCTTGTGATACTTATTTGAAGTAAAAATAGTTCTTTTAGTCAGGGAAATTTGTTATTTTGTGAAATAGTCAGGGAAATTTGTTATTTTGTGAAATAGTCAGGGAAATTTGTTATTTTGTGAAATAGTCAGGGAAAAGTCAGGGAATTTCAAAATATATAACAAAAAATATTT
>JAYRBW010113912.1:0-40357 GCA_036023295.1 Invenusta paracnida
CAGTTGCAGTTGATAAAGATATACGAAACGTCCTGCATCAATAAACTTTATACCCAACAAACGTTCTTCTCTTATTTTATATTTCAACTTGGGTATGGCCAAATCTCCGCACAAACTATCTATCTATGTCTATATCTAATTATATAAATGTAGGTACTAGTATTGTTCTTCACTTTCAAAGGTAAATTCAAAATTTATTTTAATCTAAATATTACTACCTTATATTAAACATATAATTTTTAAATTAAATGTATTAAGTAATTACATATTTTGTACATACAAAAAATAATTAGATACATTAATACCTTACTAAAATAAAATAAAATAAAAATGCTTACTAAGGTTACTAATTAAAATATTGAAATTAAATTTTTGAATTAACTATTTAAAAATGAATTAAGTTGCATGAAGTAATAAATGTAGTAATACAATTCCTAATATCTTACAAATATTTTTCGCACTTAATAAATAATACTGGTTTCTATGAGTACTAAAACGTACGTTGCTATAAATTAAGATTAGACTTTATTTGTTACTATATATGGGTAATAATTATTTCATAAAATATTGCGCAAAAATGCATTATAATATTTAAAGCTATAATTTAATAAAGATAATTTGAATACAAAATTCAAAGTAAAAAAAAGAAGTAAAATACAAAACTCGAAGTTGTATCTATATATGCACATCAAAATATGATATGTTTTCCCTCCATAATATATCGCATTTAAATCCCATTACAAAGGTATATGGCATGAACAGCCGCTATCGTGAAGCACAAGTTATATAGTTTAATGTCTTAATTATTCCGTAATTTATATGGGTAATCTTAGCCGACACCAATTACAGTGTATCCATTATGACTCAGAACTACAAATTTGGCGAATGAAACAAGTTTTATTTGACTGGCGGCAGCACTATGTGTGAAAGTCAACTCCAACATCACTCCACTGAGAAAGGTATCATTGACTTTGTTGAGGAGAGAGGCAGGAACGGATTAAAAATTACCGGTCGCTGATTGCCTGGATAGCCATCTGGTTTTATGATTAATAAACCCGAGTATGAGCATGACTCACACCAAATATGAACATAATTTAACGCCACTGTCCAACAGAAATTTGGTTTAAGGGGTGGGGAGAAGAAATGTAAATGTTTTAGTTAGAAGTAACGCCATCGGTGTCAAACCTATGATTGAGGTGGGTGTTTTTCTCCTTCTTTGCTCCTGTGTAGCCTGGGTAATCTCCACCGGGGAGCCATTAATATCCCCCCCTAGTCTGCTATAACTTACTTTTCTGACACTGTTGTATTAAAAAACACTTTTCTGCCACGGCCTATGAGGGAAGATTAAGTATCACTTTGGCAATGTTTAATGACTTAGCTAGCATATACTTGTTCCAAATCTAAGTTTATTTTACATTAAAATACAGTTTTTCTAATGATTGAGAATTTTTTCCTTGAAGCAGTGGGATTATACTGTGCAAAATATTCCTCTTTCTGAAATCTAGGTTATGTGTATGTTGCGGGATTTAGTATTTATGTGGTTTAAAAAAAATGTTTACTGGTATATATCGAAATCAGATCTAAGTACTGCACATCCGGAGGCTATAATAAAAAAGTCTCACAAAACTGGCATATGAACAAATATATAAGCTACACCATCAGCGTTTTATTTTTATTGGACAATTTGTTGTGACTTTAAATTATACTCACTCAGACAATTCTGCAGAACACTAACTACATAATTATAGAGGTTAGATGTAAACAATTTATATTTCGGACGCTAATGAGCTATACTCCATTATATGCACGTACACAGTATAAATTCTTATAAAATAAATATTATTCTAATTTGTTAATCACGAGAAAGAAATTTTTTCTTTCGTGCAACAAATTTTGTTACATTACTTTTTATATTTTATATTCTATATACATTGATATTTACTATATAATTGAATAACATTCTTTAAGACCTATATATAATAAATGTTGTGCTTAATTACAATACTATGAATTACATAATTTATATTTCAATGGCCCTTTTCAGTGATGGAAATAGGATTTTTGGCTTATATAGGTGTTGGGGAGCGCCATGTAATTTGACTCAAGGAATTTTTAAACAAAAGGTTAGATCCTTCCGATCTTTCCGTGTTTAGAATAATTTACAATATATTTAAAAGCATTATGTATTCTCGAATAATTTATCAATATGTTTGGTTAAAGAATCCTTAAATATACATTTAAAAGTTAAATTTATATAAATGTGGAATAAGAATTTAAAATTTGAAAATGTTTCCAAATTAATTTTAATATATTAGAAGGGCTTGCATTAGCTTCATGCGACTGTAAGAATTGTTACAAAAATCAAAAATACAAATTATGAATGTTCTTTTTTTGCAATCAAGGACAGAAACATTATTTATATATTTACGAAAAGAAGCAAAAGAGAATAATTGTCTATTTGATTTTAAAAATTTAAAAATTTCGAGTTGAGCCGTTTAATTGTTACTACTATTTAGAGCTATAGTGTGCACAGCATATTAAGTTATATCCACAGATATCGGACTATAAGGGTCAAGTAATTATTAAGGCGAACCCAACAATAATCTGATCTCTATGGTTATACTAATATTTGTAAAGCGTTACAATTTTGATATTAATATATAACAGCATATTATAATTTATAGATATTAAAAACTTCTGGCCAGCAGCACTCTAGTAAAAGATAGAAATAGGAAATTTAAAAAAATTCAATATTTTACTAGAGTGCTACCGACCACAGTTTTTAATATCTATTTTTTATATAGTGCACTCTACAATGTTTCAACATATATGATGTATAAAACTCTTTTTGAATATACTCTACTCGCATATATACACGTTTAGACCTATTATTAGACCTAAAGGATTATTCGCAAAATTTACCCGATTTATTTATTTTTGAAATATTTTATCGAAAAATATTATAATTTAAAGTATAAGGAATTAAAAATATAAACTATATATTCACGTCGCGAACATGGCGCTATATATTAGATCCATCGCTGCTTTTAATTTGTATTCAGTATAAAAAAATTGTATGCCTATTAATTAATATCTATATAGATAATTTTTTTTAAATAAATTTTTACTTGTTTTGTCTATAAGAGTGAAAGGAAAGAGAGATTTGTAATTTTGTTATTTCAATTCAAGTTTAGTTTCAAACATTTTTTATGTTTGGTACAAATTTTCTCTATATTCTGTCAAATTTGCCTTAGACAGTTTTTTATATCACACTGAAAAAAATGAAGTCTTGCATTTAGGTGATATTATAAAGCATCCAAAAATATGTACATATATCCATTTTCAGTTTAGTCAATTCGACGAATGAGTCATATACAGTGACATAAGAGGGTTGACCAAGCAAAGAATGCAGCTTATATATATTATACACAATATTTGATAATTGACGTCTGATGCATGATCTAGTCAGCCTTAACTATATACAACTACCATTCAGTTGATGATCGTATATTCTCGATGCACACTCCCTTGAGTATAAACCCTGTCACTTGCCAACCAAGATCTTGCCTGTAGGCCTCACCTATAATCCGTCCTCCACTTTTTACCAACATTGAGGCACATTGAGGATGGAAAAGGCGATTTTCTCGACTGCATAGACGTTATTGTGAAACTATTCTTGATACAACGTTTGGCGATAAGATGGAATTATACTATCGAATTGGATATTTTAGATGATATAGTCAGGTATTCGTCATTATACTATATTGAACTGAGTCACAAAAGAGTTATTTGCATTTTTCACGTGCATATTTGCAATTTTTAAACATAAACCTTATTCCTTGTAAATCTGTAACCATAAACAAACTGATTTATACGTATACAAGAACACTATACATATTAAAGGTATATCATATCAAGGACTACTCGGTTCACTTATTACAGAGTAAAGTTCAAATCGAGCATAATTTTATTTCAATGTAAAACTTTGCTAGTCTAAATATTATTTTAATTACACAGTTGTATACAATTTATTTTACATCTTTTGTTTAAATATAAATTTTATATACAATATCTTTATTGAGAATATCTGTTAACGTATCTACAAAATGATCACTTATAATATGTCATCAATTATTTTAAATACAAGGGTTTAGTTTAATCCAACTAACATAGATGAAAGGTAAATAAATGTAAAATGTTAATAATATTTATTGTTCAATAATTATATCATTTATTAACGTGTAAAAATAACTAGTTTTTAAATAAAAACATATTTCTCATGAGAATTTATTAAGAAACAAACAGCCAAATATGTTTAATAGTATAAACATTTAATGACAATTATATACATAATATAATTGAAATAAACATAAAATTAATATAATATTAAATACTGCGAAAATGTGTCTAAATTGTAATAAAAGTTACACATAATAAGTTTAATGCGACATCACAAATGTATATGGATTTGTTCAAAAGCATTCATATAGGTACTTATATATTAAGCATTTTAATCGTTTAGAAAGAGATTTAACCACCATTTTCATATCTTTGATTTAGGCAAATTGAACTCAAATAAATTATTTATTGTAAGGTTTAAAAAGAATAATGTACTCCATTTATCCTATATTGGTCAATTATTTAGAAAAAATAGTTATATAGCTAAATATACTTGAAACATGCTATATATTATAATTAGCTACATCGTGAAATAAATCGTGCAACATTGCACACCTGACTAAATAGAAAAAAACGAGTTTAACTATACTTTTAGTACATTAAAAATAGATGTATTACACGGCAGACGGAAATTTACATATATACAAATGCATGATCCTTTGATAAAATGTTTGCTTAAAATAACTATAATCATCAGTATTTAAAACAATTCCTATACTTTATTAAAATAAATAGCAATCAGATTATCATGTGAATTTTTGCTGTAGCTCTGACTACAAAAAAGTAATAGTTGAAATATTTTTAGACAAATAAATGGTAGTTTAAAATACGTCACATTTAATTTTATTATTTTTAATGATTAAAATATAACACAATTCAATTAAGTCGAATGATATAAAAGGTACTATAAATTTTACTGAATAAAATATTATTATAAACACTGCAATTTTATCAATATTACAGATTTAATTTTAATGCCAAGTTGAAGCGGTAGGTCTTGTAATACGTATGCATGTCCCTTTATGCATGCCCAACCAGAAGGAAAAGTATGCAACAAAATGTATTGAGAATCCCCAAAAAATAATAAAAGATAAAAGAAAAAGTCAAACCACATATGAGGTCATATAAACATATTTTACTAAAATATATTCATGCAAATTATGGAATCAAATAAGATGTGACAGAAATCGTTTGACACATTATGAACACCCAAAAATATGTATAACATCCATGGTTATATCTATACTACTGGACGCCACGACTAGAGATACGGACATACACGAAAGACAGGCGCGAGACATAGGTAGATAGGTACAGTCAAAAAAATCGGTAATATGTAGATACTCTAGAGCATAATTATGATTAGTACAATATAGGGTTGCTTTATTAGAATTGTCAGTTTGTCTTATGTTTTTCTATTATTTCAGATCTATGGACTAGTGTGCTCTATTATGTATAGATAAGAAAAACAAATTAACAATATTACATAATAATGATAGTAGTGCATAATGTATTAATCAATATAAGCTTTGTAATAGTATTCTAATATTATGTACTCTCAGACAGTGCCTCGAAAGAGCTATCCATATAAAAATATAGTTATTTTGACTTAAAACCATCTTCAAATACAAATAAAATGATTAAACTTCGTGGGTTGTAGACAAAAACGTACAACTAAATGTTATAAGTTTTCAAAAAATTTCTACTTTAAAACAATAGTCAATTTATTCTCTTATATGGCTATTTATGGATAAATATTTTTAAATAATGCAGTTAAAATGCAAACCATAAATCATTATTAAGAAAGTATTATTTTTGAATTACCCACATATTTAGTATGTAAGCTCTTTTTTTCAAAAATTTCTATAATAATTTAAAAGTCGAAATCTTCTCTTATAAGTAAGAAATTAGGGCGAGAAATTCGATCGTACAGAAACACATAGTTTGGTAGCATCCAGTAAATTAGCTATTAAATATTTATATGTAAGTATATATATGTATATTACATGTATAATATAAATGAATATATGTATATATCATATAAGTATTTATATATAATATTAATGTATGCAATGTATACAGAAGTAATAATATGTATGTATGAATCAATGATGAGAAAAACTTTTGCAAATGCAAAGCGTGAACGCGACGAATCCGGGCTAAGATAGAGAGTAGCATATAGAGCATCTATAATGTAATATAATTATAGTAGAAATAGCAGTACAACACAATCTGTTTGGTCACAAAATATACAAAGAAAATAGGACATGTTCAGGGGAGAATTGGTGGGTTTGGGGCAGAGGAGGAAACAACAGGGAATTTTAGAAGTTATGGCAGTACGCAACAATTTAGGAGGTAAAAGTTGGACATGATCATAATAGTAATAGTAAAATGAAGAGTAGTAACAGCTTGGCCAATAACAACAACATCAATAAATTTGGTAAATTCAAATAGTCAGAGATACCATTTTTTAATAGTATTGATGAGTAGTTATGGTCATGAAGGAAGAAAAAATCCAAAAAAATGATACTGTAATAAGTTAATGTAAATTGTACACCATTTTGCATTACTTTTTTAACGCAATAAAATCGGAGAAGGTAATAAATTGTAATGCATTTAATTTGAGTATAACTATAAAAATAATGAGGCGTCCATTTTTAATAGAATTAGTAATTTCTTTCATTAAAATGAAGTATAATTTCATTTTTTACCCAGAAATATACGTTGATTGTAAACAATGGAGTGTTTAAATTGGAGATAATAATTTTATTTAATTCAAATATAATTATCATTAATTCTGTAAATTAGTAAATTTCTCCAAATAAGTGGTAAAAAATAAGCAAAACAGTCATAATATTATATAGAATTATGTAAGTAAGGTAGGGAGATAGTGATTTAAAATTGATACTATGCTTTGTGCTGATACAACAACAAGGCGTCTCAGAAATGCAGATTAGATTATTATTAAATAGTTTAATGATTATCTGTGGGTAAACCCTCCCAGCCATTGTCATCCATAATATTGTTGTCATTCTCTGATTGGTTCAAATGTCGCTGCCGGTCAGAAACCGATGCCGTTACCGTGGCCACTTCTGCCGATTCTTCAAACTCTTGATCGTTTTCGAAACTGATTGGCTGAGTCACCCCTAGTATTGCACTATGCCCTGTACCCACTGTGATTGGTTGACGAGAGCTGCTGTTCTCATCCTCCTCGTCAGAGTCTTCAAAGGTTACCGGGTGGTGGATACCGGCTGTGGCTCCTGCAGTTGTCGGACATGGCCTGACATTTCCGCCAGAGTAGGATGATGACGAACGTGGTGGCTCACTGTCCGCAAATGGATCGATATCTTCATCATCGGCTGAGACCACATGTACCTGGACCATTGGGGCTGTGGTGCCGGCTGGATTGAGGTGACTGAATGGGAGAGCATCGTATGTGAATCCACCGCCAGCACCGCCTACACCACCACCACCCGCGCCTTGACTGTCAGACTCCTGACCCTCGCGACAATGGTGGAGGTTATGGTGGTGGTGATGGTGGCTATCCATAGGATCGTGCAAGGGCATTACACTTGGCTCGTTGGGAGGCGTGTGCGATGCATTCTCCTGGAGTTGAGGGAAGGTAGAAAAAGTCCAAGATGCACACTTTTTATACTACTCAACAACAATAAGTTATAAAATAGGAAGTCAAAATTTAATGTAAAAGAAGTAATAGGTTTTTTAATTAATACGATATGTTACCTAAAAACCACAACATAATAATTTTGTTAACTGATAATATGCCATTTACCTATTTATTAAATATTGGTTGTTATCCGTATACGATATTAGTTACATTGCGACTTAAAACTGATTTTTTTAATATGTAAAACATTAGACAAAATATTGAATTTTATGAACGAAAAAGTATTTCTGAGGTAACAGTATTTATTATAACAATTTTAGTTTATATATATTATTTAACACTTGTACACTCGAATTCCTTGTCTACTTTTGGCTTGATGATGATCTTTTCATTGTAAACGTTTTACCGTAATAATGTTATCTCAAAATTGACTTTTTTGTTTATTGATTTATAACTAAATGGTAACCTAAACATAATAATTGCGAAACATTATCCAATTCAAGTGACGAAAACAATTAAAGAATATTATAATTAAACTAAATAGGTCTAAAAACAGAACTAAAAACTTAATTTTCTAAAATACATTCTTTGACTTTAATTACTATATTAAGTGAGTTTATATACACAATAAGACTTCAAAATGCAAACAATATAATAACCGACTTAAATCACAAAGCTTTAATTAAATTAAACTGTACCAAGTGATAAATATACATAATATGTAAAGGAAGTTTTCGAAAGATGAAACTTAAAAAAAACTTATAGTACTCATTTACATAGTAATATTATATATACTCAAACGGTTAATAATTATAAATAAAAAAGCACTGACATAAAGAATATTATACTGTTTAACTTATAAAACTAAAACACAAAAAAATAAACCAATAGTTGTTACAAATAAACAATACAAAAATAGGTATATCAATTTTATCAGGGCATTAACTCCAACTTCATTAAATTAAAAATTGAGGTAGTAAGCATTAACATTCTACTTTGGCAGATATTTAGCTTGTAGAAATTGAATTAGATTTAGGACATATTAAGACGATTCAGACATTTTTGTATTGTCAGTATAATAATGAAACATTATTAATAAAACTAGAAACAAATTTGATTGTGAAATTACATCAATATATCATTCTAATACGAACTAGTTTATAGATATATATATTTATAAGGACGATGACCAGTAATGCCAAATATTTTTTAATAAATTATACATTTCCATATCAAATGTATTTTTCATGGATATCAAAAACTGACTGGTATCTGTTAGAAATAAAATCAGAAAGACCATTTCAAAAATATGTTTATTAAAAAGATCGAGCTTTCGATGTTTACTTACATCATATTCATGGTTAGTAACATATTTTAATTTTCAATGTATCTTCATTTTTATTTTTCATATACAGTTAATATAGAGTTTATATGATGTATAGTTCATAACACAAGGGAATTTTTCAAAGTAGCTTATAAACAATTTTAAGACAAAATAATGTTGGTCTATGAGCATCAAAATATAAGCAAGCGATTGGCAAAAGTAGATTGTCTGCAAGTCATTTGAGAAGTATATTGGTTATATCCATAAATTTGAATTGAATGAAATCATGGTATTTTCTTTCTTTTTTTAACAAATGATAATCAATATAATATTTTTTTGTAATGAAACAGTATTTAATAGAAACTTATTAGGCAACGTATAGAGTAGAACATTGGGAAATCAGAAGACAAGTTTCCATTATTGAAATACCGATGTAGATAGACAGGATTAAAAGTCAAGAATAGCGGCAAAGATAAGTCAACCAAATGAGCAGATTAGAGTCGATGTTAGCGATATTGCGCAACAATAGACACCTACAAATTAGGGGGAAAAAATATAACTATCCTGCTTACTTGCGCATCTTGAATCTACAATGACTGCATATCTGCAACACAAGACAATATTTATTTATGCAAATTAGATCCACATTAAAGAGTCTGGTATCTGCAAATAACTATTTAATTCAAAGATAAAGTTTATTTACGAATAAAACTATTTATATGAAGCTTTGATATATATAAAAGCTAACAAATATTACTACCCATGTGTGAAACAAGTCAATAAATATTTTTGTTGGGTGTTTAGATTATTGCAGTCAAAGTAGTTTATTAAAACGTATGTGTACACTTCGATTGGAATTACTGATTTATCATAATCAACTTAGTCGGTATAATTCTCAATAAACAATTACATATTAACATAAATATTACTATAGTGCTCTTAATAATACGTTTAAGTGAACTAATTATCTAATATAATGATTTATAACAAAATTATAATTTAAAGTTAATTAAAGAGTTCATATTGAAGTCGCAAAATATCAAATTTTATAATCATAAATTACATATTATAAAAATGAAGGCATATTATTCTGAATATCTTATGTTACGCCATAATTAAAACTTTTGTATAATTATAAATCGCAATATTAAATTGACTTATACAGAAAAAAATAGTATTAATTAATTTTAAAAAGGTTCAGTGAATTTTTTTAAGTATAATACAAATGGTCAAAATTAATGAATTAAAATTAGGAAAATATAGTTGACCACCTTTCCCGTAAGAATAAATTAATTCATCGAAAATATATGCTAACTATTTAACATGACTTAGTACCATAAAAAACACACAAAAAAAGATTTCTGAAATAGTTGATCTAGATTCATTCACACACTACTTACTCTATTTATATGTAAACCGACATCATATTAACCCTTCGTCCGTGGAGGGGAGTATACCCATTACAAAAATTTGATATTGGTTGAACGATTAAATGCATTACTTAGATTTTTACTTAGTGACTAAAACACTTCAATTGAACTAAAGAAAATATTAAATAGAATTTGGACTATGTTAACATTATACTACAGAAAATGGTTAAAAGTAGTATGAAATTAAATACCCCCTCCACGGACGGGGTGAAAAAGCATGTAAAATCTAAGATGGTGGAGTAAGACGAGCGCAACAGGAAAGGGATCCCAGTGGTTATCAGACCTCTTAAATGCGCGTCGTGTAGGCGAGCATGCCATAAGGGTTGTAGTGGTCTTAGCAGAGCGGAACAAGACATGCACCTCGCCCAAAATTCTTTAAAGTGCAGCCCATGCTTTCTCAAGCCCCCCACCCGCACAACGAGCCTACTACCAGGAAGGAATCGAAGAAATATTTCTATCCCAGGCCGACTATCCGGATAGCTGCAATGGGATGAGGACTAGTAGGGAGCCGAAGGGGTTCAAAACGAAATTCACTTAAATATGTCGATAACTGTACATATATGTCACTAAAATGCACATATATGTCGATAATAGTAACATATATGTGCATTTTATCGACATATTTAGGTGAATTTCGTTCTGAACCCCTTCGGCTGCCATAGACTAGCGTGGTAGAGCTACAACAAATCCTGGAAACAGGAATGTAAGCTGAGACCTGGAACGCAGATCCCTGACATCTCCAACTACACCGTAGCCCGGAAGGACAGTCCACCTAGAGCCGATGGATCTATTACTCTCGACGGAGGACTAGTCACCTTCATCAAGGACAACGTTCCGTTCACCAACCTCTCGCCGTGCACTGTGCTGGCGGAAAGGGGCGAACTTGAGAGGCTTTCGATCTGCATCCTTTTGAAGGGGGAGGGCCGCCTTCGAATATCTAACCTTTACAGCCCACCTATCCGGAACATCCCGGGTGAAGTCCGCGCAGCTGTGTTCGACCCCTCCTGCCTCCAGAGTGGTGAAAACATCTTTCTGGGTAGCGATCTAAATGCCCACTCACCGCTGTGGGATCCTCATTCCAAAGAGCCCAAACATAAAACAATGGTGCACCGAACACAACATGGTTCCCGTCAACGACGGCAGTGCTACGAGGATCAATCCGAGCACAGAGATCAGAACGTCATCATCATGAACGCCCAGTGAGCTGGCTGCGCCAAATGGTCAACTAATCTCGAAGTTGGCTAGGATCACGCTGCCATCCATAGTGTTCTCAACCAGGAAGTGGAATGCAGGAGGACGGAGAAGGAGGAATAAATCCTCAAATGGAAATGAATCAAAGCCGACTGCCCAGCATTCAAGCAAGCAATGGAGGAGGCATGCTCCTCCATCGCGGGCTCAGAAGCGAGCCTTGATGTCAAGACGAAGCAGTTCACGTCAGCGTGGAGGTAGCGGCGACCTAGCACATCGGCAAGAGAAGGCGTTTGGGAAAGAAGAAACCTCCGTACTCTAGTCTATACTCTTCCTTTTCTATATCGATCCGCTGGAGGAGGTTGAAGCCTCCCTTTACGCTGACGATGTGGTAGTGTGGGCCAGAAGTAGAGACAAGCTTAAGGCTGCTCGTAAGATCCAGGACACAGTGGAATGCATAGCCGCCTGGAGCAAGGAGGCAAAGCTTAAGCTGAATCCGACCAAGTGTAAGGTGGGTGTTTTCTCTATGGACTCCCACGAGTCCAAATTCGAACCTGATGTCTCCATCAACAGCCAGCGACTCAAGACTAACCCCAACCCAGTCTTCCTCGGGGTCACTCTAGACTGGACCTTGTCCTTCGATGTGCATGTGATCAGGATTAGCCAGAAAATCGACTCGAGATGCCGCCTCCTGAGAGCGGTAGCGAGTAAGGATTGGGGCTTTAGTAGGAAGACTCTCAAACTCCTCTTCCACTCCCTTATCAGAGGGACACTCGATTACTGCACAGCCGCCTGGCAGCCATGGGTTTCCGCATCCAGGGTGGACAAACTGGAGCGGACCCAAAACAAGGCTATCAGGGCCATCACGTGCCAACTGGATATCACCCCAGTTGAAGCCCTCCAATTGGAGCTGGGGATCCCACCCTACTCCAAGGTCATTAAATGGCACGCAGCCGTGGCTTATGTGAATACGTGACGCCTGCCACCAGACCACCACAGGCACTTGGCGGTCAGCTCGGTGCGGGTATATATGCTCAGAAGGGAAAGCTAGAGGAATCTGGCTTCCGCGACCTGCAGCAGGCCGCACTCGAGGGATCAGCAATCGAACCCTTCCAGACGACGGGCTCACCTCCGTGGCTCTCTAATCCCAAAGGTGGAAGGTGATCTGGGAGCTAGAGGGCGGCTATATCAAAAGCACATGTCCACACGTAGTCGTAATAGAATGGAAAAAGAGATTTTTCAAAATTACTGGCTTAAAAAATCTGGGGAAAGAAACCGTTCGTTCGAGGGCTTGACTTACTGGAAGTGGTTCATAAACAAAATGGCTTCTGACGAGTAACAATAACACCAATTTGGTGGAAGAGACAGTCTACTATATATTCGACAATTGCGACAGAGCCAGAAACCTCAGAGGTAAACACAACTATACTGACGTGTCAGACCTCACATCCAATCCAGAGAACTTCAGCTTATTCCGGAAAGAATTTACACTCAAATACCCCGAATAACACACGAGACGTGGTCGACCCTATTGGCACTCTGAATAACAACAACATAGAAGCAGTAAAAAGATTGAAATCATCCTTCGCCGACAAGATCGGCTTCAAACCCACTCTGTCGTCTAAGCTGTGGAATCCTCGAAACGGTGAGGTACATTACTGCAATTGCCAAGGCAGCTACTTTCCAGGCCAGAATTCAAATCGTTAGCCTAACTTACCCCCTACCGGAGATTCTCTTTTCTGATCCCGGTCTGGTGGTCACCTACTTTAGGAAAACTGGGTGGCTTTAGGGCCGGTTCTTTCGCACTGTTTATCTCCCCTCTTGCCCCCTTGCTCTGCACTTTGTCTTGTTTTGTCTGCGTACTCCCCGTCACCCAGCGCTTTGCTTTGTATGATGTTTAAGTGTCTGCCCTCCTTCACATGGTGTCCTTTTGCTTCTCCACCATTTTCTTATTTCTCCCCGTTGCTGCTACTGCTTCCCTACTAAGCTTTCTTTTCTGATGTCTATGTACCCAACCCCTGCACGTCTGCTTCTGTATGCTTGTTTTTCCCTCTTTCCAGTTGATTCTCCTCTTTGAATCCCAGTTAGTTGGTCAACGACGGCATCCCCTTGCTAGTCGCTGGATACCCATATCCGGATAAAAAAGAAGAAGCCATGTACATACATACAATGTAGTAAAAAATGTAGTAAACAAAAAAATAGTCAATAAAAAATGATATCAAAGTAACGAAAACTTTTGATTAGAGATCATACTTTATTCAAGCATAATTTAAAAAATTAACCATGATATCAAAACCATAACAGTATTTTGTTGAAGATTTAGTAAGTCTTTTTAAATATCTAACTAAATAGCAGAGTTAAAATCGTGAGTTTTAGGTAACTACTAATGCATTTTCATATTATCAACGTAATTTAGAGAAAATGTCTTTTCGATAATTTTTTTAAAAGTTTTTGCAGACCCGATATTCACTAATATGGTCCACACATATATAATATTATAACAGAACTGGAAGACAAACCAAGCTAACAAACCTGTCTTCTAAAGTTGTTAATTCGGCGGACCGCGGGCATCTGACTACTAGAGCCATGCCGCATTCGTGATGCTGCTGACTGCCCTCCTGAACCGCCCGTGTCCCCACCTCCACCACTCCCAGCACTAGAGGTGGTCGAGGCCGCCACCCCAGCGCCCCCGTCACCTCCTGTAGAGGGAGCGTCCTTCTCCGTGGGACTCTGGAGTGAGGCTAGACTGAGCGTGGACAGGGAGGAAGAGAGGTTGCCCAGAGCCCCGGCGCTACCCAGGCCCAGCACAGTGGAGTAGGTGCGTAGGTCATCACCCGGCAAGTGCGAGTCAATGATGATCTCCAGAACGTCAACAAAAAGTTCTGCACTTTCTCGGTTTTGATTCGCCTGTAAATGAATGAATTTGTGCCAATGGAAATGTACATCAGGGAGTCATCAATCTCTGAAGCCAGAATTATTAATTAACAATTTACAGGCTTATTTGAGAAATATAATTATAATTAGGGTCAAAGTGAAATTTTAAACACAATATTTTTTAAATTATCTGAGTACTTTTATGTTTTTTTTGGTTTAGTAAGGTGTGCTGCCTTTCTAAACCAAAAAAAATCATAACATTTTACTTAAATACTAGTATAACCAATATTTAATTTTATTTGAGTTCAAAACTAAAAACTACCATATAGTTGAATAATAAAATTATGCAAACATTTGTGCATAACAAATGCATTTTACTTAAACAAGTTTAAAATATATCCTTTTTTAAGTAACTAGCATTTAGTGTAAAATTTTATTATAGTATTAAATGACACTAATTATTAAAATATGTTTGATAATACGTAATATTTTAAAATCGAATGATGTGATATGGCATATGTAATAATGGAGTGGTACGATTGTTCCGCGAAAATATGTGAGTTTCATGTATAGTTTACATAATGTACATCAAATTGTAATCATTAAGATTAACTATAAGATAAATTGATATTTGCCTTGTAATAAAATTATAAAATAAAATAAAACAAAACACTGCAATAAAATGTATTATTGCCTTAGCTTTTAGAGATTTACTTCCTAGTCATAAGACTAACATGATGACATAGACATACATATACACATATTGTCTATAGAATTTAATCATTTAAAATACTTAAAATGATTTAATTACAAATTAATTACTTAATACAGAAAAATCAAGTGAAGTGAACGAGCAAAAAAAGGGTTTTTAAGATTAATAAACATATTATTTAGAATATGTGAAATTAATGATAATGGTGAACGATCAAACCAAGTAAATTAGCAATTGTTGTACTTAAACTACTTTAAACCATAAATAGTGTGTATCAAAGCACCCTTTCCTAAAGATTTTATTGCATTTTTAAAAACTTCTCAAGAATGATAACAATCGCAGAGGTTATTGCTTTTATTATTTTGCCATTGTTTCCCAAAAAAGATAAATTACCTTAAAATATATAAGAGCAGTATCACCTCTGTACAATGTTTAAAGATCAATGTCTAAATATTGCACCAATATGTTTAGTTACTATATTTCATTAAATGAATGACGGATATTTCAGAGTCATATTATGCAATATGATATTTTAACTGATTATGATAAATAATTTTTAATATTAATTTGATTAAAACACTTATTTATATAGTAACATGACATGTTTTCAAAAATAATTTATGCACAATATAACTATACTGAAGAATATTGTAATAATTGGTAATGTGTGAGATCATTTTTAATCAAATTTAAAAAACATTTTTTTATATCTTTTTTAATAATGTAAGAATGTAATAATATGTTAAGTTTGAGATCTACCTTATCTACCTTTATCTGCATTTAAAAGTAGACCACGACATTAACAAATATTTATATATAAAGTGTATAAAATGTATTGTGTCTTTTGTATATACTATATATTTATAAATATATTCTGTACCAACTCATTTCAATACATAAAATGTATTATTTGAATATGAAACTGATTTCAAACCTTAGTAAATTGTCCAGAAAATCGCCAAAGACCACCAAATCCAATACCTGGAGAGGATTAAAAAAAGATTATACTAGTTATTTTTAAATAATAAAAGAGGCAAAATATAAACGATGAAATAGTTGCTCTAAAACCTGTTATTTAAAAAAAAAACCACGTTATTGACAAAATACTGTGATTTTCAGACGAAAGCAAGGTGAGAAAAGTAGGTTTTGGAAATAACCTATACGTTTTGATAATGGCACTCAAAAAGCTACGTAGCTTAACCAAGGTTTTTGAAACGTAGGTTTTACTCACATCTCCATAATCTACATTTGAGTCTGTCTGAGTGCAATGACCACTGTATAGGCTAGCGCGGTCAATTATTACGTAACCTACCCCATTTAACAATAGCAGAACATAATATTATTATAAGTGCAGCTGAAAGTCACGGATAAAATTCAGCAACCAATTAAATCAACTTGAACATTCACAACATTAGATTACGTCACTCGTCTATTGATTAAAATAATACTATAAGGCTTATTCGACTGCGTGTGTTGTAAAAGTATTGGGGATAAAAACGGAAACACGTCGGTTAGCTTTTGAAAAGTGATCAATGTCAAATCTCCATCATGGTTTATTATCGGAGTTCAATACTGTTTAACTTGAAACAAAGAATATAATATTGTAAATAATCAATTTTGGACACCTAAATCTAAAAGCAGATCAATTTTTTCTGATCAAACACCATAAGAATGGAGGACTGATATACCGTCACCCCGAGAACACTACACACCGCATTTTTCTTCGAGATAGGAAACGGGACAACTTATTATTATTATAACATACAACTTACATCCCTATATTACCAAAAGGGATGTTTTTAAATGTCACCTGACAGTGTCTGAATTGAACTACCTAAACTGAAACTTACTAATATTTGCAAGTTGGAGTACAAAATACTTCAATTAAAAGGTATATTTTTAAGATATACTAAATTGGAAATTATTATATACTACAGTAGGTATTACTAACTTGTTATATTATTAGATAGAGTTAATTAATATCGTGTTAATATTTTCATTTATTTTCTACATCTATGAAATTGATATACGAAATTAACCCCATGATCTCTACGGGATATTGATTTATTGAAACCTATGTTGATATAATATACCAACTGTAAAATAGCCCACTTAAAAAATGTAAATGAAACAAATTAAGCGTTATAGTTTACTGATTTTGTTTCGTTTGTAAAATGGGGAAAGATTGATTAGGTTTTAATTAATAGTAATTACCAATAAAATTGTAAAATAAATGTTTAACTCCAGTGCTATGATATGTACAATTACGTAGTTTGACAAAAACGTAGATTTGTCAAAAACGTAGATTTGTCAAAAAAACCTTGCTTGTAACGTAGGTTTCTACAAACCACATTAAAAATTATATACATATTTTGATTGCAATTCTCATTGCTGTCTATAACAAGAACAAGAAAAATAGATCACAATGACGTACTATGTAATATGTGATTCGTATTTTAGTAGTGGTAAATCTATATTTAAATAATGGCAAAGCGCTAAATAAAGGTTAAATATCACTACTAAATCCAGATCACATAGTGCTTTATTCTATTTCATATTTTGGCTGTGACAATTTTTCGAGGTAAAGTAGGACAATTTACGCTAAGTACATAATATAACTATCATTATACAGACTTTGTAGATAGAGAAGCTGTTGTTGAGATGTCTCGCCGCTGCAGATCATATTTTGAATAATGCTCTGAACTGCGCTGAGAATAGCCTGATCGTGACAGTAGAAGAGCACTGAGTTGATCTTTGAGTCAAGGAGACTATGTCTGTTGGTATTGAAGGATAACACAAAAAAATAGGAATAGTTAAGAAAGTTACCATATATATATTTATTACACTAATAATAATAATAAAACAACATAAAGTGGATTAATTAACTAAACTATCCTGATACAACTTCAATCAGTGTAATATTATAAATTATGAGATATTAGAATAAAAATATAATATAATAATGCTGTAATAAGGCTTAAATGCTATTCAAATTTAGACTGTGAGAAACTCTCCCCCCTTAAGCCCCTGTCATTTAACGATATATATTTAATAATTTTATTAAAGATATTTCACAATTTAAAACTGTATAACCAATTAATGCGTTTTTATATACATTGAAAATAAGCAAGCAAATTTTAAATAGAGATCGATTACAAATGATGTTTAGCCATGACATCATATATCCCTTTATTTTGAGATTGACAAAATTCTTTTATAATCATCAATATAAATTAATAGTGTAAAATATCTAATTTTAAATATGAAAATATACGTAATAATAGTTATCGATGTAATAAAACTTTCGATTTGAAAAGAAATATTTAAAATGGCATTAAACGCATTCCGAAAAATGAGCAACTTATGCAATTACAAAATGGTACATGATCGCAGCCATAATAAAACACCGTCATTTTGATTTATACCAAGTTATATATATATATACATAATGATATTATAATCATTTGCCGTATGTATATTATCAAAAATCTATGGGTTTTATACAAAATATAGTCCATGGTTTCGTGATAATATAAACACAGTATAATTATGCTACATTTTCATGTGATGTGGACTTGACGTCATAACATGACTGCAATGAAACGCGTGGGAAGATTAAAGGCGGAAATGTAATAATAATATATTGTCTGTATAGTGGTGTCATAAACAACTACACCACAATTTGTATATACAATAGCAGCAGGCATGTTATCCAATTAATAAAATATGAAAATTGGAGATTTAGATACCTTCATAATTATATACATCATGGTCCACATGATTTTATAAAGAGATTATAGGGAACTGGTTTTATAACTGGAGCAGTATATACTATCTATGCAATATCATATCAGTTATATATAACTTAAACACACAAACACTATAATTAGATATACTTCAAAGCCTAAACATATCCGCAAACTATTATGCTATATAATATTAGTATATTTGAATAGTAATAAATTCAAATATGTATATATATATAGTTGTATAACTTAAACACAATATCAACACTATAATTTAGTTATGCTTCAAATAAAAAATAATCAAAATGGTTAAAACGACAAAAAGTTATAATCTATTTGCTGAATTATCATTAACCATATAATTATATAAATCGTATTATGATATATTATTTTAATCTTTTGATCTATATTAATATGAATGTTTAAGTTTCAAATCGATCGCTGTATTTATATTTATTATTAATATACAATTCGATTTTTTTAAATACACATTACAGGGAGTCCTCGCATTTTTATTTCTAACTTCCCGGTCGCTCCAGGTCAGTTAATTTCCCGGTTTTTAGCCGGTATATTTTCAAATCGAGACAAATAATGGAAAATAATTTTTATAGGAAAATAATTTTTTGCGTATTTAGACAAAAAAGTATTAACATAATATAATTGGGTATTTTAGAGGTATTATATAGTACGTATTTATGCAAAGAAACTTATACATATTGATAATAGAACATTATAAAATACATAGCTATAAAAACTATTTAATCCAAGAAGCATTTATGTGAAACAATATTGATACAAAGTTATATACACAAACAAATGAACTAATGGAACAGTTGAATGGTAATCTAAAATTACGCAAATAGTAATAAGTACTATCATTATAAATAGATGTAGAATTGTCAGAGTTTATCTATAAAGAACGCATATTTAATATAGTCAAAATTCTTGTACATATATGATTTGAGGAATTAAAAATAACTATTACTGATGTGAATAATATAAATAAAACATTTCAATCGGTTGAAACTACATGAATGAAACTGAATTAAGTTGAAGTTTGATCAATGATATATTTTCGAAAAGCAGTCAGTTGTTTCACAATCAAGTGGCCTTTAATCTCGCAATTAGCCTTCAAACACAATATTTTCACATGCAATGCGGCAAATTCCTCTTTGGCCTTTCGCTTCCTTTCAATGGACTTTTTTTACAAAACGATCTGCAGACTGTAATTCCTCTAAATCAGCTCAATATCTCTTCCTTGTTGAACGCACTTATGTCAACAATTCAGAAGTCAGCTGACTATTCAATCGATTTTCAGCACACTTGACAGCATCGTATATTCTTTGAGATACCAGAAATAACTGCTTCATATTGTCCGACAGAACCCCATCGTAACTGAGAAACCACTTTCCACACATACATTCCCATGCGATAAGATAATAACCTTTTAAATTACAAAAAACAGAATTCTCTAATCATCCTTGCTTGCAAGAAGATCAACATAAATTCTATTCAGGCGACATTTATTTATATCAAAGGCATAAATTTCTTTTTACAAAAATCCCGATTTTGTTTTATCGGCACATTCAGCAGATATATGTTTGCATCCAAGGAATATTTTTAACATCTTTTCAAAATGTCCAGTAGCGACAGACGATTTCTTTGTGAGAATGGTTGGTGACAGACTCGATAAATTTTGCACAAAGTCATATTTAACAGGCGACCTTTCGAGAAGTTTTTTCGGTTTTTAACAGAAATAGACCTTATAAAACGACTTTTTCTTTTTATCTCATACTTTATTTAAAGTTTTTTTCGCAGTAAAGCCAACAACAGGTTTTTAGGATTGCTATCATAGAAATCAATTACAAACACATTTTTGGCCTCTTCCACAATCTGGGATTTCACAAACCAGCACAAAAAGAAAAAATAACCAATAAGTGGAAATAAGAGAGCAGCTGTTTGAAATCTACGCAGAAATGGATTCAAAACAAACGATACCGATTTGAAAAATGCAGTTTAACGACAAGTAATTCATCAGGTGCAAGAAATTTCTTTACATTGTAAAAAACTTGGTTGGATATACGAGCAGTGTCGACGACTTTTAAAAAAAAATATGGCAACATTTGAATAGTCCTCCAATATTATAACGAACAATTCGCAAGAGGCGATTAACTTTTTCTTCAAATTAATAACAGAAAATTAAAAAAATGATTGCTTAAAAAAAATACTAGTATAATATTATCAAACCGCGAGAAGAGTTACCAAAATTTTATCACTCTAAAAAATTATTCGTTCTATTGCAATTTTCCGGTTATTCTCGTTCGCGGACACCCTGAAATTAGCTATTAATATATATTATATTAAGAAAATGGATAACTAATAAAGCTAAATGAGAATTTCGGTAGTGAATGTAATTTCTACAAAAATACACCCAAGGTAAAAAAATGAAAGCACTAATGGGTGAAGTATTTTGAAGTTTCTTTCTTTTATTACAGAATGTTATAGATACTTGGAAGTATAATGTCATCAAATTATCAGAGAATATTGATAACTATTCTGCATAGTATAATATTCTACAATTATACGATAAAAGGGCAAAATTCTTAAACTCGGCTGGTGATCTGAGACTAAATTGAAAAAAAAATATATATTATAAAAACCTGCAGGATATTCAAAATGAAATCCAAGCGAAACAGACAGTAATTGCGGTACAGGTGATCATAAAGGTGGCGGCAACACAATAATCCTACTGTGTGTAAAAAAAGGACAGTGTGTACTGTTCATATCCCTGCAAAGGTACTTACATGACTGGGAATACACGGGGGAGGACAACAGAGGCATCTGCCAGGTATTCGTAGAGTATGCGTCCCTCGTTCTCGTCTGTCGTATTTCGCACCAGTGTAGCCTAAAAAGGAAAGAGATAACTAGATTGGGCAATCGAACGTAACCAGAGCTGATATTATCAGCTGGTTGTTGGTTGGATATAATAAAACTAATGAGCGGTCGCCAGTGACGGACATACTACATTATACCCTTGTTCAAGAATAGAGAAGGTCACACTAAGAACTGGCCAGTTTGATGACAGCTTGGATCGGATCTCGATTGACCTATATATTATACATCGGTTCATATTTCACTCTGATCCTACAAACCAGTCAGTTCAGACCAACATGCGCGGGCAATTAGCTGGATAAGTGGCTTACTACAGTGCAACCTGCGGTTGTTGCAGTCATTTTGACTTCTTTTGGGGTCAACAGTAATTAACCACGAACAGAAATACAATGTATGGTGTACGGCACTGTACAATACAATGGCATGCCACACGAGCTGAACACAAAGTGGTGGCGTACCCATACACATCTTAGAGAACCGGAAGACTTTTGCTGTTAAATTAATGTAAAATATTTACACTAAATATCCCCACCGTGGCATACACCACTAATATTTATTTATAAAAAAAAGCTCAAATAATAATTAATAGATAATTTAACGATAGCAAATGTAAACAAAATAATATTCTATGTAACTCTCATATTATGGTGAGTTAATGTAAGATAATACAATATGTATTACGTTAAATTGTATCTATCATATTCAACTTTAAAATTTACATAATATTTGAAAGAATTTACTACTGCTAGTTAATTATTTTATATACAATGAACTCACAAGTACAGTCAACGTGAGCGCCTGTGTAGCCTCATCTGTGAGTATATCTGGGTCCAACAGCACATTGTTCTCATGCGATATGGAGCCCCGAGGACTCCGGTCAACCATTTCTTCCTCCACCATGGCGCCCAAGGTAGAACCCAGCTGTCCGGGTGGCACCAGTGAATCCTGGCCACTCGGCGTTCCCTCACCTGATAGCTCACCACCCCCGCAGGCGCCTTTGGATCCGCCACCGCCTTGGCTCGTGTCCATGGATCGACTTCGCTGCGGTAGACTCCTCTGTGGTTTCAAACAACGGTGGTGATGGGCAGCTAGACTAATGGCCATGGTGGTAGGATAGTGCTGCTGACCACCACCGCCCGCTGTCAACATGCTGCCTGTTGGCGTCAGGGTTGTTGTGGTCTGTACTGACGATGGTTGCAAGTGACCGGTGGTGGGTGTGCTAGTTCCTCCTAGTGCAGCCGCC
Source organism: Invenusta paracnida (assembly GCA_036023295.1). NCBI lineage: Eukaryota > Metazoa > Platyhelminthes > Proseriata > Coelogynoporidae > Invenusta > Invenusta paracnida. Next base: position 23,214 of record JAYRBW010113912.1, read on the forward strand.
TCTAGGTCGAAGCTGCGCCACATACGTGACCCCGTCGGGGTCGTGAGAAGGGAGGCTGACCCCACGGTCTAGTGTTTGGAGGTAAGTGGGGGGTGCATGTGACCAGACCAATTTCAGTACCCTCACTACTAGGAAATTTTGTATGGTCAGTTTTGTCTGGTATTATTGGGACTTGAAGTAATTGAGTGTAATGTCCTAGAGTATGTGTATTGTGACCTATACCTACTTCTGATCTATTGATTAGTCCGCATATCGAGTGTCTTAGTGTAGTTTGAAAAACATTTTATAATATTTTAAAATTAATTCATGTTACAAATTATACAAATTATAATAAAAAACAGTTAGGTAGTTGACACTTATCTTGTATTATCTATTTAACAATACAGCTAGACTACTGAACCTTGTTTCAAATCTAACTGTGCGTGATGTGTTATTTAAAACGGATATGAGATTTGGTCTAAATTAAGAAGAATTTAAAATGTTATTAACAATAACTGGTTTAAGTGCAAATTAATCTAAAAAAATGTTTGAATATGAAAAGAATAATTTTTTGTAAAAAATGCATTATAAATATATTTTATTAGTGACTAGCAATATGTATATTTTGAAATATACAGGGTGCCCAATTTGATTTATATAACTACATAATATGCATATCATACAGCAGCCATATCTGTATGGGTGAAATTCTATTGAAGAATAAGGTATCTTTAATCAATCATTGCAGTACATTAAAAAAAATTGTATTCTTTAATATGACGCAGCTAATAAGCTTTTAACGAGAAGTTATTACTTTGTATAAGAATAAGGACCCAATATGGTGAACCAAATTTCGACAAATTCTACCTAGTAATATGTGTTTAATAACGTGCTTACAAAATTTAAAGTAGCGGAAACCAGAATCTGGACTTATCTACCATGTATCATTTTCACAAATATGACAAAATGTTATCTCACTCTTTAATTCACCTAACAGTAAGAATAGGTGTCATTCAAGCCAGAGACAAATTGTACGAGACTTGGAAATTTCAAAGGGATTAACTTTTAATATCCTGCATAAATGAACAAACAAATGCTACACGCGCATTAAATGCCACAGACTTAATCGCATGCAAAAAGTAGGGACTCACTAATCGATTTCATAATGTGAGAAATCTTTTAGTTTTTAGAAGAAATTATTTTTAATCTCTTAATAGATAACATTACTGACTTTATCACATGAAAATAAAAACGAATATCAACTAAATAGATGATCTCAAACAAACCTTAACATCAGCTGCATGGAACGCTAACGCTTTAGATATTATCTACAGAGCTACCAGTGTATGGACAGTATCTTAGAAACTGTGAGGTTATGAATGGAGATCAATTTGAATATCTTTGTCTAACTCATTCCTTTTATTACTGTTCAGTTAACTGCCTTTCAATACTAAACTATTATAACGAAGAAAAAAATCGATATAAAATAGTAACCTTTTAAATGGGCACCCCTGTACATATAAACAGTTTAACAGAACGGAAAAACATAAAACCATAATAAGTTACATTAAAAAATGTATTTGGAACTTATCAATAATATGTTTATTTTTACAAAAACATTTTCAAATAAATTTTCAAAAGACTTATCGAGTTACATGATTATCGAGTTCAAAATAAGTAAAATTAATTTTTAATCGATAAAATTATTTTAAATAAGGTACTCAATATGTACCACAAACGTTATCATGATATGGCAAATTATTTAAATTAAACACTATAAAAACAATTAATTATCTCTAAATGAAGAGTTGAGAAAACTAAATTAAAATCCATTCCATCGGAGTTAACCTTACTACAAGAATATTACTGATTATCTAGATTATAATAATTCAATAAAATATTAACCCTCTTCAATGTTTACTTTACTAATCTGATCAAGGCTTACAACATACAAAATTACAGTCATTTTTCAAGACTACATTTCTGTTATAAGCGTCATAAAATTTAAATTTAAAATTATGTGAAATAATGAAATTAATCCGAACTTTGAATTTTATTTCACGCTTTTTGCAACATGAAATCATAACTTTTATGTGCCATGATAAAACTGAATATACATCTCCTGAATAAATAAATCTAATAAAATTATAATATAATATTGAGAATAAATACAATAATTTTTATTATAAATTTTGCTTAAATCGATGAAAGATAACAAAAATTATAGCATTAGTCAGAGAATTATGGGTACACCCCTTGTATATACTTCATGTACTAATTGTAATTAGTGTTATGTACTTTTAAATAATGAATTTGTTGAACACACTAAATAACAACAATTTACTTTTATTTGTTGTGTGAATGTAGTATGTAGTATGAAAACATCTCCACAGTTACAATAAAAAAGGTGATCTATGGTTTGAAATATCTAGAAGGGGATTTTACTATTAAGGAATAAATATTAATTGAGGTGGGTTTCACGACAGTTACACTAAAAGCGAAAGCAAAACAATCAATCGGGATAACGTAAGATAGATTTATCAATAAACATTGAGTGGGAGCTTAAGCAGCGTTATGGATAAATAATATATCGAAACAGCACTATAATTAAGGCTTTCAAATCAACGGTAATAATATTTTATTCGAGTCAGTATATATCATAAGACAAACATCAAACAAAATTGGTCGAGCGAATAAATATTTGGCGTTACATTAAAAAATAAGAGATCTCGATAGAACGTTTGAAATTTCTAAATATAATCCGTATAATGCTTGCATACACAAGTTTCCAAAAAATATGTGCCATGTTTATAATGGGCATCAAGAAAAATATTAGCAAATACTTAATTGCATTATAAAAGATAATTAATCTGCATAATACAAAGTGTTTTTATAATGGGCATCAAGAAAAATATTAGCAATACTTAATTGCATTATAAAAGATAATTATAATTAATCTGCATAATACAAAGTGTTATTCTATTAAGCGTTTTAATTATAATATATATGTAGATATATAATATGCATATTGCAATACTGCAAGTGATAGATCTTAGAAATACAGAAAGCAATATAAATGAATATTATAGATGCATTACTTTATTATTATATTAAAATGTAAAAAGACAAGTTAGTAAAGCAAAATAAAATAAAAGCTTAATCAAGCAGAACAAAATCATGCATATGATTTAATATACATATAATAAGTGAATATACTATATACTACTAGTGAGTAGCAAAAACATGCAATATATAATTATGAAATCAAGCAAATCAAGCAAATCATGCAAAACAGCAATATTATTTATTAATGTAGGTGGTAGAGCAATTTTGGAACAAAACTACACAAAATGCCCGGTCGTATGCCCTAAAAGTAGTACTTATGTCAAATAAATTGATTGTCAGTAATAGATACGTAAATGCATGTCATATTTATATATATGTATGTATCATGCCTTATGTGTTTGTAGGTGATTTGTTGAAGTAATTTATGACATAATTTTTTTGTATTTACTAGGTGTAGAAAAAACCCAATGCATACTGTTGTATCAGTACATATACTTAGTATCATATTTAATTTTTTTTTAGAAAAATTAACTATAATATACACACGCAAATAATAAAATGTTCCATTAATTATACACATATATTTTTAAACACAACTATACTGAATACTTACAGAATATAAATAAATATTTAGTGTAATGTTAAATTATCTGTTTAATTTTACTAAGATTACCGAAACAATGACAATAGTTGTAGAACGGTATGTAATTATGACAATTTAGTGGTTAGTGGTTATTATAATTTATAGTTATCGAAAAAGGAATGATTAAAAATAACTTATGTCATAAATCACTTGACTTAATGTTTTTATTATTTTATAGTTTACTTTAGTGACTATAAGGCAAAAGGAAAGAAGATGAGGTGGAATGAATGTGTGGTTGCGTGTGTGTGACGTTGGTGAAGACTGTAACGGAACCCTTCATGACGTAACAGACAGCATGTTGAGAGCTAGAAAAGTGACATCAATAGTAAAGGAAAAAATCCGGGAAGAATAAGGATAGAAAACAAGAAGTCACAATAATTAGTCAGAAATATGTCACGCAAAACGTAGACAGATACATAAGAAAATGGAGAATCTATTGTACACGAGTTTTTGTCTGTGATAGAGTGGAATTATAACAAATAAAAAATTAAAATGAATAATATACTGAATAAACCAACGAAAAGGAGATTATTACTGACCAAGAAAAAAGAATTAGTGAAACATAATTTGAGTTTTTAGAAGAACCAGACAATCTATTATAGTGCTCACAAAACAGGAAACATAGGATCCTTTTTGTTGAAGTAGATGTTATAAAAATAATTTATAAATTACAAGTAGGTATAAGAATATAGTTGCTAACAGTATTAATGAAATCAATAAAAGCTTATTTATATTTTGTATTTATTTATATATTTCGATCGCTTCGCTCTCTCGTGTTAATAGATATCCTCGTATAGAAAAGTGAGACTTTTCTAATTTCTGGAAAATAATCATTTAAATTGACTGATTAATTTTTGATTGATTTCAAATAAATAAAATAGATTATTAGTCTAACATTTATATTAAAAGCATGCATGATTTTTTCCGATATAACTCAAACTACAGAATGAAAACTGCTAAGTTAATTAGCCCAAATGACATAGCAGAGATATACATATTATGGCATAAGGAACACCACACCTATTATATACAAGTATTAATAAACATACAATTAAACAAATACATAAAAACGACCCCTTTCTTCGATTTAAAAAAATACGTACACAAAACTAATTTGAAGAGTCAATTTAGTTATAGGTAACGTTTCGTATAGCAAAATGCAGATAAATTAATTTCATTCCATCCACGTTAAGATATACATTTGAAAGATAGCAAGTATTAATAAATGCAGCATTCCCAGGAAAAGAAAACAGGAGAATAATTAAAGCTGTACATACAGGTATAGAATGAAAAATAATATCACACGAAGTGTAATAAAAAAGCAAAGTAACACATAAGTGAAAGAGTAAGCCCGATTATTTATGCAAGCTCATATTAATAAAATAAAAATATAAGCCTTAAAACATAGTAAGAATTTCATGAATATGACTTCAAAATGTAGCTGATATAATAATTTTAAATTGGTATTTAAAAATGTATATAAATTATCTAATTTCAATTTAAAAAAAAACCCTCCTTTCTATGATTCTGATAAGTTATCATTTTGGCAACATAAGGATTTATTATTGTGATATAACTGGTGATAGTTATATTAAAATAATATTGTACGTCTATAAAAATAAATACAAAAGATACTATGTTATGGTATCAATTTACCAAATTGGTATCGTATAATACAATATATAACATATAAATATAACATTTAAACAATTCTGCAAAAAGTATTGGTCCAATACTTTAAAATTTCAATTGGTTAAAAAGTGATACCACATTAAAAAGAAAAAATGCACTCCGACATTTCTAGATAAAATTTAAAGAAATCACTGAGTTATTCTTTAACAAATATTTCAGGTTTAATATTTTGAATTAAAACAATGCTGTTTTGATCACGATGTGATTGTATATGAGTTATATAATTTTAAACAAATTAATAACATCATTTCATGTCCTGCGTTCTCATAAAATTATAACAACTAACAAAAATACACAATCGATTATTCCAAGGGAGCTTCAAGCGATCTACGCCAAATAACGAAGCAAAGAGTGTAACTTATAAGCTGAACAGAACTTACCGACGCAACTTGAAAGGGACGGTACGTGGTGGGCGTCTGTGCTTGTGGGGATCTCTGTTGCTGACTTGTCTGCAATTCCATCGGATCCCCCCAGGGGAGGCGTTGACCACTGCCCATCCCCCCTCCCCCTCCAATCTGCACACACCCACCTGTACCCCCACCACCGCCCCTACTACAGCTGTTAGCACCACCGGTGGAGGAGGCAGAAGTGGAGACACCACTACTCAGACCCACCGGTAGACTGACGACACCACCGCTGGCAGAGAAGTCTGGTAAGCTCTCGGCGGAGGCAGACTCGACGAGCATTTCACTAGCGCCACAAACGCCAAGCTGGCCTGTAAGATGTGAGCGTTAAATCACTCATCACTTAGTTAATTTGTTCAATGATAAAGGTTGCGTTGTAATATTTTGTAAAATTAGCACAGAAATTATTATTAGGATAAATATAAGTTTCTAGTTTTCACTGAAGGTAAAGAGCGCATGTATCTTTATAGTTTAGATACGAGCATAGAGTACACTCTATGGATACGAGATTGAATAGTACAGGAATCAAAATACGAAATTTTTGGAATTGTTATATTATAATAGAATTAAATGGGATAGTAATAAATATTATTAACTTCCGTAAACCGAGTGATAACCATAATGAAAGATCAAAATGACATAATTTTATTGTCTGTTTTAGTATTAAGTTGCTAATAGCCAATAATATGCTTTAGTGGTTATATCCACTTCCAGCTGCATTCATTATTATTATATAAATACAAGTACAGAAACAATATTATATTATTTTTATATCATAACAGGAGATAGAAAGTATTCAACTGACCCGGAATTCGGTGTTTAAGATGACAGCGACTTCTCACGTCTTCGGAAACGGACACCAAAGCGGCCAAATAGGCGACATTCTCCCGTGTCACCTCATACTTATCCCTGTTAATTCAATAATACGGCGATATAGTTTAATTAACAGATAATCAAAATAACAAATGATAATTACAACAAACATTATATACGATAAAACTATATTTTCAATAAAAGGACAGGAAAAATGACCGAAACGATACTGACCGCTTATCAGGTTTGGCGGTAATGGCCAGGAGCATATTGAGCACACGAACAGTGCGGGACACTGTCTTTGGACTGGGATGTCGGAAGCCCTTCAACAAATGACCGACCAAAGCGAAGTTAAAATTGTCCTTAAAACTGAGTCCAACAGCCTGGTCTAGTTGCTTGTATTGGAGGATGAATTGGTCTCGACAGCGCATCATCACAACAGCCAAAGGCTGAAGATAGATCAAGAAGATGCGATGCCGTGAAAACAAAATGAACAAAACGGTTAAAAGTTGCACTAGTCTTTTAACATTATAAAACGTTTATAATAAGGCTTTCTTCTATAGCTTTACGCAATTATTTCCGCTTATTAAAGTCCTTCTTTCTCCGTACACACATATTGACAAAATTCTAATAATTAAATAATATATAATTGCTTTCCCAGTACTAATTTCGAGTAATAATTGTAGTACAGGTATAGCTAAAATAACTTTCAATCAATTGTTTCAAACAAATTCGTTATAAAAGTGGTCCAGACATCTCCTATTGTAGAAAAATATAAAATCAGTCTATCATCAGAAACGTATACGATACCAAAGAGATATAACAATATTGCATTATATACTGCAAGTAATATAACATGTCAGTGCTGGGAAACTAATAGAAATTCAGTTTAATAAGTATATAAAAAGTTTTACATTTTTCCTTTTGTATAAATATTATAATATATCAAAAGGTTCCATAGAAATGAAACACAAATTAAATGATATCACTCCCAAATAAATATTAAACGGTAGTAAACATATCAATCAATACAACAAAACACTATTTTTACGGAAAATTGAAAGCTATCACGTTAAATATCAATAATTAATTTAAAGTGAATAAATGATAAACATCAGTGAGTGTTAGGTAAACTAGGCTAATTTCATATTATACCTCAGTGTCAAAGAGTCCATGCTGATCCAGAGTAACAAGGTTCTGCTCTAAGAGCGCCAATCCAGCAGCGTAGAGGGAGACCTCATCGAGTTGGAGGACTCCCAACGCTACCCAGAAAAGGTGTTGATGGATTTCAGAGTCCGTGGATAGGAGTGGCAGAAGTCGTGTCAGACACATGATAACCGCCTCAATAAGGGTTAGATCTGCAATAATAGTCGTTAGTGGTTAAGATTGATGAGATAAAATAGACTATCTTTTGAACAATAAACTATAAGTAAAACCAATAGACAGTATTTATAAAAAATACTTGATAAAAAACCCCGGAATAAACTAGATTTCATGGATGTAAAATGGCAGTTAACAATCATACTGTTAATATTTTGGATAGTTTTAGATAAAATAAAATCCTATTGTATAATTCTATAATGTAACATTTTTGCATACTAAGATTGAAAACGTGTTGGTGTATATTTCTTGAGCAATATAATTTTACTAGCATAATATGTATTCAAATTTTCTAAATTAATAATGTTTGTTAATTTATCGAAAGAATACAATATAACAAATGCTGTAAGTATACATTTTATAAATATTTTAATAATATATTAATAAACAATGAATTGTGCACCTACATTAATTGATAGATATTAGAAAGATTGTTTAATCACTTCCAACACAGGAAAAGACAGAATAGGACCGGTTTTGATCTCATCAACTGAACGGGCTTTAAAGACAGCATTGTGCTTTAAAAGCGATTAAATGATTTCACTTATAGCATGGGGGTCAGCAGTCGAATGGTTAACGTGCTTGCACGGTAATCACGAGGAAGCTTAGTTTAAGACTATGTTCAGCTGATAGGATAAAAAAAGATCGAAACCGGTCCTGGAGCCTATTTTATTTATAGTACTTATAGTATGTTTTTACTTATTTACCTTGTTTCACTACTTATGATAAGTTTTAAATTACAAACTTATATTCTTATCACTAGTATAAGTAGATAAGTATTAAATAACATTTTCACATAACAAATAAGGTCACAAAAAACAGCACTTTTTTATTGTCATATTTTATAAGTTAAGTAACAATTTAATGAAAGTACCTATGTAATTATTTTAGTTTGTTAGATTACTATTTAAATCAATAGCTATGCGATATATACCCTTTTAATATAAAGCAATAACAGTAATAAGTTCTACTGGTAACGTATATTATGTAAATGCAACAAAATATATTCACTAAATCTAGTATTGGTACTTACCAAGCGTACACCATTTTAACAAATCACATATTATGAATATTGTTTTCTTGCTACATAATAATCACGTTTCGCAATCTGAGCTTCGATCTTCCGTTGAAAATATTCTACACGAAGAATCTGTAGACTGTTTTCATTAGTAGCTTCAGTTGTAAGCAGCGAAGTCAATTCCGTTTTTGGACTCTGAGTCAGATTAACAAGACACGACGTTAAGTCTGATTGTCTTTGTCTCTTTGGAAGAGGAAGATAGCATGAGATTGTAGATAGATTTGGTGACTTTGGTACTGTCTGTTGAGTCACCGAAGTTGCTAAAAATGTTACTGAAGAAATTGGAGTAGACGATGCAAAACTTGCTGTAGAACTTAATGCAAAATCGGGTTTTATATATTTGGTATTTTCACGTCCAACTATGCCCCAACTATGGCTTTAGTAATGTTCGAAGAATGCTGGCCATAGAATAAATTATGGTAATGTTCTTTAATTTAATTAATAAGTACACATAGTTTGGACGTAGGAAAATTTACTTAAAACTATGATGCTAGTTAGTGGAAATTCGGTAAAAGGCAACACAACAAATAGATAAACTTGTTACACGGAATTTTATAGCTAGTGTCGTAATCTTAATGCGGCAAAAATAACGGCACCAATGTGCTAAAAATAGATCAGGAATTTCCAAGTAACTTAATAAGAGAATAATGTATAGATCTAAAATATTTCTTTTCCATTAATACAAAATATTGTTTATTTTGTTTCTACTGAATAGGCTGTGATTGGCTACACGTAATAAATACGTTTTCTATTGTGGATAATGTTCTAGTATTATTTGCATAACACGTCAGCGTTTAATAAGATATGAAAGATTAGTTAATTTGATAGATAATAATGATATGGAGATGTTGCACCTAGAAACGCTATTTTAATACCGCACATGAGTGACAATACCAAAAACAACAGCATGGTGGAGTGTTTAGACTATTCTTGATTGCCATCCAATCTGTTGAAATGCGCACAGTGGTTACCTTGGTCAACAGGAGACAACATCCAAGAATACACAAACTTAAAAAAAAGTATCATCTTTCAAATTTATTGGGTGTGGTGGATGGTACTCACATTCCTATTTTAGCACCAACTTTCAATCCATTTGAACCTGCATAGTATGTGAATAGGAAACAATACCATTCAATGAATTCGCAAACTGTGTGTGGCCGTGACTATACCATTCTCCATGTGTATGTCAGAATCGTGGGTAGCACAAATGATGCTCGTGTTTGGAGTGAATCTGACATACCTCGTCTTATTCAAGACTCAAATTTTTCCTTGCTTGGTGACAGTGCATACCCCTGCAGATGGTACATACTTTGTACGATGCTCGCATGCGTAATAATTTAACTCCTCAACAACAGACATATCAACGTCGTGTACTAACTGCCAACCAAAACGTCGAGCATACATTATTGACATACTGAAGCAACACTTCTATGTTCTCCGTCGTCCCGCACGCTATGCCCTTGAAAAGGTACCTCGTGTTGTTGTGGCTTGTTGCGTACTTCATAATATGTGCCGACGGTTGAACATTCCAGTCGCTGCAAATGTCCCTGACATTAACGAACATGCAGAAATGATCACCAACCAGCCTTATGTACCAGATAATGTTGGCAATGCTGTACGAAAAGAATATATCGACAGACATATCCATCAATAAGTACTGATTTTTCTTTTCATGTTGGTGCTCAGACAATATTTAGATATGCGACTATTGCATAATATCACATGTATACCTATATTATTCAATTATGTAATTTATTTAAAATTGTATCCAGTGTTTCTTCTATTGCATTATTAATATACCAGTACATATAGGTATATTATAATTTAACAATATTTTTTTCTAATTTAGACATATCCAACATTGTATTATGGATACTTTATATATTATAAGTCTACATTTTTACCCTTATGTGTTCACTATTGTTCTTATAATCTGATCATAAGTGAAACAAATTATAAGAAAAAACTTATCATAAGTGGAAAAGAAATAATAAAATTATAAGCAAAAAACATAAGTTGATGAGTGAAAAACATAAGTAAAAAAACAATAAGATCATGAGTGAATGAAACCGAGTACAAGAAAAAATGTATACTTATCATAAGTAAATGATATTATGTGAAACAGGCTCTTGTTCTGTCTTTCCATTTATTGAAAGTGATTGATAATCTTTCTAATACCAATATATTAATACTTAGCTTTAAATGAATACTTGGTCCCTCAATGATAAAAATTAACATAATATTATAATATTGAATATAAATACAATTAGCATGCAATACAATTTTGCAATGAGTAGAATATAGAAAAACGTTCAACTTTAAACACTAAACAGACTGTTTCTTTTCCACTAAATATATAGGTAAATATATTACAAATGAATAATTTATTAATGAATAACATAAATTAAGTAAAAAAGGTAACTCCCAAACCAATACCTGCATGGCCACTGTCCAATGTTCGATGTCGAACATCCTTATCCATGCCCAGTTCGTTAGCGTAGGAGCCAAGAGCTTTACTCATGATTCGGAGAAGTTGTTTGATGTCCGAATCTGAGACACTTTTGCTGATGCAACCCAATACGATTATGGCTCGAGGTTGTAGCGCAGGATTATGAAGGAATGCAAATCTGAAGTGGAAAATCGTTGGACATTCATATAAAGTAAATTTTAGGTGGTGGATGAATTAGATAAAAACCACATTTAGAAATAATCATAAATTATTTAGATTAAAGTCTTCAAAACATTTAAAAGATACATTTTAATTGAAATAAAACATAGTGTTATGATATATTACAAATATAATATTCTTTAATTTACAGAGAATATATTCCAGATGAAGATATAAACGATATTATATATAAATAAAATTCTACTTTAAATTTCAAGTAGCTGTAAATGAGCTATAATAGTATTTATCAAGGTGAGTAATCATTTTGTACATTATTAGTTTGATTAAGCGATGTTTATGTTTATAGCAAATAGCTGAAAAGGGGGAATTTAATAAGAGCAATTGAGTTTAATATCTTGAAAAGTATATTTGATCTAATATTTGAACAGTATAAAGAAACATACTAATTATGTTAAAAACCATTTAATAATGTGGAAAATATCTACAATATTGTTTTTTTAATATAATTAATACAATAGCGTCTTCACATTTTCGTTTAGATGTCATTGGTTTAATTTAAAGTATGTTTAGCCATAGACCATATTTTGAATCTGATTGACACTTTGCAGGAAGAAATTGTGTGTGGGAAGCAGCTCAATTGCCAAACCGATACTAAACTAAGTTGAAACCAAACATCAGTATTGAGAAACTTTAAACCATTTTTAAAACTGATAAAATGTTCCTTCAGAAATATTTGAGATTACCGTTATTACTATAGTCATGTTTAAAATAGAATTCTAAGACATCTAATTACATCTAATACTATTTCAAAATATTAGCAAATTATTTTCATTAAAATGAATGCAACGGTATATCAAGCATTGTTAATATTTAATTAAAAGGTTATTCTTTAAAGCACATTTATAATTAAGAGAAAATAACAACCTACATTTATTTTTCAAGGAAATAATATTATTCTTGATAATAAATATTTTTAGCAATTTTTTGTCATTAAAAGTAGAGTATAATCGATATATTTGATGCACTTTATAAAACATATATTATATTTTGGAACTGGATTATATTGGAACTATATTAAGGCTGGAAGTTACTTAATATATAAATAACAAATATATATAATACTTCAAACACGTACAATTAGCTTTCGTATTCACTTGTACCTCATCCGAAAGTTAAAAAATCGAAGCCATTACCCTTCAACCTACTATTAATCTGCGTAATCTAAATCAACTGTGAAGTCAATTTGGCTTTAAAAAGTTTACTCAGTAGATAGTTGAAAATGACGCCTTTCTAAAATTATAGGGAAATTCAAGTCACACAGCAAAGGTGCGCTAAAACTAAACTTGGTTAAACTTCGCCTAGAGTAATATCTGATGACTCACAGGGTACGGTGAGGAAACAATTTTTAAATGGTTTAGAAATGGACTTTCCACTTTCGCTTGAATTATGTTAATAAGTTCCATCAACTTTTATAGACAATTTTATTGGATTGATTATTCAAATAATGATTGCTTCACGCGAAATCTAAACCAAACCGATGGTAAAGTGTTCCAATGTTATATTCAACATAATACGTATTATATTGAAAATGTTATGCACAATTATTGCGCTATATAGAAAAAGTGGTGACATTATACACCGCTTGCCTTTTTGATCGTACTGAATAAAACCGAATTTTTCAAATAAGAAGTTGACTAAATTCCTTTATAATATTAAATCACGATAATTTATCGATAATACTATAGAATAAGTTTCAAAGGATGCAAGAAAGTGGACACTTACCGCCTAGCCAGTTCAGTCCAGGCCTCTAACCAATCGGCATAAGTAGGGATATCTTTCACTACAAGGCCCATAATCTCCAGCAAGGTGTCCGTAAGAAACTCTAGTGAACTCAGAGTCAGTCGCTCTTGATCCTGCTGTTGCTGGTGGTGATGTCCACCTCCACCCCCAACTGGGCCAAGCCCCTGACCACCTACACCCATTCCGCCTCCAATTCCACCCAGACCGCCGCCCATACCTCCAAATCCACCCATCCCACTTCCCATCATTCCACCGCCTATCATGCCACCACCACCTGGCATCATTCCTGTGTGTCCGGGCAGCATTCCACCTCCTACCGGACCACCACCCACACCCATAACGCCACCGGGTCCCGTGGAAACGCCGCTGGTTGTCATAGTACCGGGGACGCTAACGGAAACTCCCACACCAGCCGCTGAAGCGGCGAGAGAGATGCCCATCCCGGAGCTGCTGTTGGGATTAGCAACCATGCGCTCAGAGAACCGAGAGGACTGACGAAAAGCCGAGACTGCGGCGCATTTGATGTTCTTGATGCCAAAAACGTGATAGAATTTGGGTAAGGTGAACTCGGCGAGAAGTTGGTGGAGCTGCTGGACGGTTTTCTCCGTGAGATCTTTTACCATCGGACAGGTGCAGAGAGAGTGAACGATGTTGATGACAAAGCCATGCATGGATGCGCGTAAGGAAAGTGGGCCAGTACACACCAAAAGAGTTGCGATGTGGAAGAGTTTGGGTAGATGAGTGCATACTGCGCAATGGAGAAAAAGAAGGGGTGGAAAAGTTTATAAGTCATTTATAATCGTTTATTTTTACGAGATATTAAGTAATAATATACACAGAAAAAGAAAAGTCAGATATTTTGTGGGTCCGCATTGGAGATAACACCCAATGAATCTCTCAGTCATTTTAAAGTTGCACTGAGAGTATTTTTATTAAACAGCAAAATTAAGTTAACACGGCTTACCATCGAGACAGTTATTGAAAGAAAGCATGAGTAGATATCGAAGTAGGGGTGCGAGATCAGACCACAGACTATGATGTTCCAAAGAAGAGGACGGTGACGAACAGGTCTTCTCGATGTACTGAAATTAACGATAAATATTAACATCTAAGAAACTAATAATAATAAGTTATCATATTTAAGCTTGAAACCAAAAATACACAAAAATTAATAATGTCTTATGATCTAAATGTAATATATGAATGAATTTATACTATAAACGCATACATAAATTACACTTAATTATACAGTTTATTACACATATTTCACAATTTTTGTGACTCATATTTTAAGTCTCTATGGAGTTATTTGAAATAATTTTTATAGTATATTTAGCAAATCATAACATTTAATCGTACTGGGTTTACCAAAAACAACAAAATAGTGTTGCTTGTATAAACACAAAAAAAATTATGCAAAAGTTGAAGATCTTTTAAAAAGTGTGGATCTTCCTGAATAAAAAATAAACAATTAAGAATAAGTGACTAAAAGAACTAACCCGACAAAGCCTCGATATGACCTTCTTAGAGACCAGCTGTACATTTGCCGCAGCCAAGGCTACTGAGGTATCGGCCATGATTTCCGCTTGGATGCTTCCCAAGCCACAATTGACCGAACGCTTAATGAAACTATCCAGAACCATGTCAAGCAGTTCTGGGACCTGGCCGATGTTGCCCCAGATCTTTGCCTGGATTGAGGGGTACATTTCCTCTTCATCGATCGTCATGGTGATCAATTTATCCAGAATCAGGTTTACCTATAAGTGATGTGTAAGGGGTGAATGTCAGTTTTAACAACTAGTTCACAAATACTGTTAAAACTATTAAAAAAATGGCAGCTATTATGAGATCGATTTCAACCAAAAAGCACCAAAATAAAAATGTTAAGAAATTTAAAAATAAAAACCACAATTTATAATAATACTGTAAAAGAACTTTTAAATACTTTAATTCTAATAACTAAAAAATATTCGATAACACCAAAAAGTTTACAACACTGATATGCATAAAAAGAAATCAGAAATAAGAAAGGTAATATTGGCTTATCTAAAAATATTATTATTTTATATTTTTTCTATATAATATGTATATAAAACATATTTGGATTAGAAATTATTTTTATATTATGAAAATAAAGGAAACATTTTTTTAATAAAAAATTGCAAGCATGAGAAAAAACCTTCTGTCGTTTGGTATCATCTGCGACACGACAGAACCGCGTCAAATTGCGTAACCAAGGGGTCATATACTCAAGGCAGAGATGTTTCATTTCGATGCTGGAGCTACTGAAGCCCTGGATGCACTCCTCAAGGAACTCCAATGTGAGATGAGGCTCTATTTGGGCTAGTCGGCCACTGATGCCCGCAATAAAAATGGTGTTGTTGGCAGGAATACAGAGACCACTCGTCTCCAGCAACTGACCCTCGATCTTTAAGTCGAAGGTTTGTGTGAGAGCACAGAGCAGATTGTAGGCCGCAGATCGAAGACTAGGGTCTGAGCTGCCTAGATTCAGAAGGGCCTGGCGGATTAAATGTGAAAGGAAAGGTTACATATCTGAAGCATTAAATTTTTTAATGATCAGAAAAATTAGCGATTTTGTAAGTTGGTTTTCTCCACATTTATACTTTGATAAAAACTCTTCCAATCTCCAAAATACTAGATTATAAAAAAACTTTTATCAACTTAAATTGGTTGAATTACCTTTACATTTTTTACATACTAAATAAAATGTAAAAATAAAGTATTTAATAAAAAGTATAAAAGTAATTATACCGTTATTTTGTTAGGGGTATGTAATAATTGAAACGGAGCCCCAATAATATTAGAAAAATATATACATATACCTATCTATACTTATAAAAGTCAAACTTTTAGAAAAAAAATGTGATTGATTTTTTAAATTTATATGTAAAAACAATGATAGTATGTCTATAAAACATATAGACAATGTGACGTGTGACATATACTATACCTGTGTCACTATAGTGTCTACTGTTAATAGAAATATAGAAGGTATGTACGTATATTTTCGAAAGTGGTCCTTTAACTTATTTTATATCAAAATAGAATCCGTATACATGACCGTCTTTACCAGACTTGTTTATAAATACCGATTCAAGTGGGCGAATAGACATTGGTGAACATGTTTAAAATTTTCGCACAATCCTTAACACTTCCAGAATCTGGGATATTGTATAGAACATTTTTAGTGCAGATGACGCTAGCTCTCATTATTATATAGAATATAAAAATTTAGATATTTGAGATAGGTGTCAAAGAGTTTCTGAATGATCTTGTGAAGCAGAACATATTTTTGCTATTGAGAGATTGCAAGTTTATAAAAGTTGTTTAAGAATCTGATTAATCGTTTAATGTGAAATAGTGAGGTCGCTTAGGGCCAAAAAACGAAGGATAATAGCACCAAATTTTTTTGTGGGTATTTATGAATATAGAGATAAAAAAACCATGCTCCAAAAATTTCAACTGTTGGAGCATGTCAAAATGGACACATATATTCGGCCATAAGGAAAAATCGATTTTAATTAGTGTGCAATATAATTAAAGCACACTAACTCAAACATTTTTTTTTTATAATTTTCAGAATCTTAATAATTAGTATCATGTATAATTTTCATTTATATTATTTGTGATATCCCTTTT